>JANAVB010014199.1:3059306-3168774 GCA_029216955.1 Iris pallida | reverse complement strand
GAGGAGTCGGCGGAGCCGGAGGGGGATGATAGGGATGGAATGTGTAGAAAAGGTAATATGGTCAAAAGGTGGGGTGTGCTTAGTAATAGTGTTAAGTTAGTTCATATATATTGGGGTGTGCTAAGTAATTGGTGGGGTGTCTATAGTCGGACCCGAAAGGTATATTGGATTCGAATTCTACCCATTCCATATAATTTTTTAATTTTAATGTATAGGACCGGTTCGGGTCCAACGTGTTTAACCGGTTCTTGAACTCAGACCGGACCGGACTTTCGGGCCAAATATGTCCTCATGCAATGACTTCTCTGATTGTGTCAAGTTTGTAACGCAATATTGTTTTTGGATTGCAAACTTGTATCGTTTTCTTGACAATCGCATAGAATTTTGCCAGCCTTGGCTAGATAAGATCATGCCCTATAATAGACAGGGGTGAAAAGCACAGATAACGTGCATCGTGAAAGGCCGTCTTGTGGTTTCATTTGACTTTTCCAAACTTAACTGTACACTAATCATGCTGGTTGCTTTTGAAGGGGACAGCCTCCTCAGAGCACTGTCGACTCCGCTCCTTTGTGCAGTCGGATACCATGCCCAACTCAGTATCAGAAATACTGAAATAATTTGGTTATCATGTATTTTGAAAGATTTGAACATGGTCAAGGAAAAGGCTATGAAGCTATATTGTGACATCAAAGACATACGTGAAATGCATATAATTAATCATGTTCATCGTGATCGAACGAAAATGTTGAAGTTGATCGTTATAGTGAAGTCTGAAGATTATAGTGAAGTCTGAAGATCAACTTACGGGAGAATGTTATAATATATTAGAATAGGAATGTGAATGTTGAAATTTATTATGTTGGAAATTCCTTTCCTTAACAAATTTCGCAAAATAACTGTAAATAGAGTTGTACGACTATATATTTCTCCTAGTGGAAATGATAAAATTGAGACAATCACAAATTCTACAAGCAAAAAAAAGTTGGTCTAAAATTTCTTTTTCAAATATTGTAAATAAAGAAGGTGATAACACCCTTAGAAGGTGTTCTACCTGCAGGAGAACCTCCACCTCCAGGCTCCCAGAGGAGGGGAGGGGGGCGGTGTTGAGCACCGAGCTCAAGGTGACCAAAGGGGGGGGGGGCGCTACTTCACTGGAGGACTGCTATCATCGGCCTCAACTGGCTTGGAGTACTTGAAGCACACGGGTTTCGAGGACGAAGAACACTGTGGGGGAGACTAGGGCTTATCATGTGGGTCTTCTTGTAGTGGACATCTACAACCAGCAGCATGACACCTCTTCTTCCTCTCCCATTGCAAGGCGTGGGGGAGGAAGAAAGAGATGAGAGAGGGGGGTGACGAGAAGTAAAAAGTAAGAGTGAAGTGACGAGAGGGGGGGGGGGTCTGCGGAAGTGTTGGGAAGACAGAGTAAACGTCAAAGCACTGGGAAGACGAAGAGTAAAACTTGATACCCAGTTTCAAATTTCATGGTAAGCATTTTTTCGGGGGAAAAGAGTTTGTCAGAGACCAAGTATGTCAGTTGTGGAGAGAAATCGGTTTGATTTGATAGGAAAGTGTCGGCATTAATGCCTGAGATCTAATTGGATATGCTCTTATAGGGAATAGTGGATTGTCATTTTTATTCTTTTTCTTTTTCTTTCTTAATTTTTTTGATTTTTTTGTGTTTTTGTGTTTTTCGTTTTTTTAGTTTTCTCATTTTTATATTTTTATATTATTTTTTCCTTTTTTTATTTTATTGTTTTCGTTTTTTGTGTTAGTTTTTCCTTGAGGCCATGCTCTCCTATCTCTAGGGAAATAAAATATCAATAGCTGCAGTAATAAGAATTTTATAGTAATTGTAAAAAGAAAACAGCAAAAAGAAATCCTAGAAATCCCCTCCTCAAAGTAGCACCGAGCATTAGCGGATAATTTTGCCCGGACTGCAAGAAGATCACAGAGGTGGTGTTTGACCACTCTGCTAGACACGGTGTGCTTGTAGTGCGGGCTGCTGCTGGAGGCCCACTTCGTAGATGAGACCTCGGAGTGGAGGACCTTTGCGAACGAGTCCTGGGAGAACGACAAGTCTCGCACTGTTGAGGTAATTTGTTCAGTTGCCAATGGAGCTACAAAAAGAAATAGGCCGGGCAAAAGAGTACATTGTTAAACAACTAGAAGGTGAAATGGGCCAACATTCACATGAGCCTCCCGTTGGAGTGGTGGACGAGAAGCTCCTTCCACACGCCCTTCTCATGGCTCTTTTTCGCGACGGCCACGTTGTCGGCATCGCAGTCCTCGAAAATCCTTGCGCAAGACTTGATGTCGGCGAGGCGCTGCAGAGCCTCGGCTTTCGAGACGAAGGTCCGCTCGAGGATTTTCTTGGCGTCTCCGAGACGCCCCTGCATGACGAGCCAGCAGGGGGACTCGAGCAACATGCATCTGTTGCGGGTGCAGGTGATGCCGCTGCTACTACTACGCAACATGCGAATGCTGCTACTATTTCTCCTTCGACATCACCAAGTGCAGGGGTGATGATGCTGCTACTATTCCTTCCCTGGTGATGGGCGATCAAACACGCTATCGACCTCTCCAAGAGGTATACAACGCCACAACACCGATGGAAGAAGTCGGGTTGTGTATGCTAGCTGCGGAGGAGCCTGCGAGTTTTGTCGAAGCCGAGAAACAAGCATGTTGGCGACGTGCAATGGACGAAGAATTGTCCGCTATTCAAGACAACGAGACATGGGAGATCACAAATCTACCGAGTGGACATAGACCTATTGGACTGAAGTGGGTTTATAAACTGATGAAGGATCCACAAGGAGTCGTGGTCAAGCACAAAACGCGCCTTGTTGCAAAAGGGTACGTACAAAAGCAGGGAATGGGCTTCGAAGAAGTGTTTGCGCCGGTTACGAGACTTGAGACAGCAAGACTACTCATTGCCTTAGCTGCACAAGAAGGTTGGGAGATACATCATATGGACGTCAAATCGACGTTCCTTAACAGCGAACTTTGTGAAGAGGTACATGTATCTCGTCGGTTACGGTATCTTGACAAAATCACTTGGACGACTAAAGTTCTTTGAGATTTGCGAGAAGATCCGGGTGCAGAAGGTGAAGCGTTGATGCAACAAGATTAAGGGAGTGATTATTGGAGATAATCTTGTTTTTGTTATTTTGTTTTGGTTGTTAGATGGTTAAGTTTTTATATTGTTGTTAGGTTGATAAGTTGTTTGTTAAGATAATTGATTCTAGTTTATCTCTTTGTTAGCTTAGATTTTTAGCTATATATACAGCTATCATTTTATTCAATAAAGTAATTGTCTATTCATTCTACCAAAGAAAGCAACCGGTGTTCTGTTTTCTCTTTACTGGACTGTTTACTACAGTGTCTGTATCGCTGTGTCGTGTCGTGTCGCGTCGATACTCTGATGGACAGAATTGGGGAAGGGTGGTCTGGGAGAGAGAGAGCGGGGGACTTACCGAAGACTCTGTTGACAGGGTTCATGGCGACCTGGTGCTTGGCGGCGTCACCGATGATCCTCTCGGTGTCCGTGAATGCCACGTAGGACGGGTGTGGTACGGTTCCCCTGGTCGTTGGCGATGATCTCTACCCTGTTGTGCTGCCACACGCCCATGCAGGAGTAGGTCGTACCGAGGTCGATGCCGATCACCGGTCCTTCTCCCTTTCCCGCCATTAATTTCTCCTCCAACAACAAACAAAATTAAAGTGTGTGTTTTAGAAAGCTTGCTAATCACTAGAAGCGATTGCTTTTCTCTGTGGATTGGAGGAGAAGGACGCGAGAAATATATAGACCCATTGCTTTTCTTTGTGGATTGGAGGAGAAGGAAGCGAGAAATATATAGACCCGTTTATATTTTTCTTGAACGTTCACGTTGCTTCTTAGACGCGAACCTTTTGGAAATAACTCTTATTTCTTCACTCGAATCTCTAGAAACCTCTCTTCCTTTCTCTCTCCCTCTCTCTCTATCTAGGTAAGGGGTGGGGCAGCGCGCACGTGGGGGGGGGGAGCGGTTGGCGCTCGTGCCACCGTGGCAGCAGCAGCAGCGCGGAAAGGGGGTGGGCGACTGCTGCGACCGCAGGGGAAAGGGAGGGCTGCTTCGGGTTAGGGTTTTGGTGGGGGGAGAGAGAGGGAGGAGGGAAAAGGTTGGTTGGTGGCAGATAGGGTTTGTAGAAATGTGGCTCTGATACCATGTTGTAATTGATTGATGAGATAATTTCATTGATAGTCTCATAAGCTTTATATAGCATGTACATAATGGAATATCCTATGGCATATTCTGGCATCCCAAATATGTCCTAAGGATATTCCTATTACTAAATATAACATATTCTCGTACTAAATATAACATATTCCTATACTAAATATACCAACATGCATGAAGAAAAGGGCCACATGATTTCCTGTCACATGCCAGCTTCCCTTTGGATTATATAATTAGTTTTCAATAAAGTTCTCTTAGCATTGTTCACATGTATAATATAGAAATTTATAATATATATAACATATTAATACTAATAATTTTAAAATGATTTAGATATTTTTTGAAGCTTAATAAAAACTAGCATAATTATATCAACTATCTTTCAGTTTTAATTATAAAATTTGTAAAATACGTGCAACGCACGTGCATATATACTAGTTCTATTAAGACAATTAATTATCATACTTAATATTATAATCTGGACGAGTAGTAAAAGTATGCTAATAACAATTCATTGGTAATAAAAATATTATTGACCATTTTATCTAATAAAAATATTAAATTTCCAAATAAAAATTACAAAAATTTAATTTTTAAATTAATGTTCTATAACTATATGATAACTAAAATAGTCCAGTCCTGTAACTCATCGTGATGTAAGTAACACTTTTGCACTTTCAAAACTTCTATCCAAACAACCCCTTATAAGGTGAGTCCATTTTTGTTCACCCATTAAAACAAGGGTGTTTGTTCACCCCTACTAAATAATTGTAGTGAGTGAAACAGAAAGAGATGGCAACGAGTGGAGGAGGTAGTTTTATACAGCCTGCAATACCCAAGTTCGATGGTAATTAGACCCTGTCGGGCCGGGGGCCGGGCTGGGCCGAACCGGGTTGGTTCGGGACAGCTCGAATTTTTTTCCCCAAAAAAAGAAATTTTGAGAAAAAAAATTAAAAAAAGAATTAGGTTGTGCCGGTTGGTTTAAAAAAACTTTAAAAAATAAAACAAGAAAATATTTTTTTATAAATTTAATTAAAATTTTAATATAATAATTATTTCATAAACTGAAAAAAAGGAAACAAATATGACCATCTCTGAATAACTGCTACCGTCTCTGAATAACTGTATATATACTAATCATTTGAATGACTATGAATTAATTTTTATAAACAGATTAAATTGTAAGGAAGTCATAGTTTTCAATTATATTCCAAGCTAATTAAATCATGATTGCGGACATTTTGTTTTAAAGAAATATAATTAGCCGAAGATTGTGTACTCCTGATACCTATTGTGGAGGTAGAATTTGTTTGATATGGTATATCTCTACTTTTCATCTGTGTGCAAGTAAATGTTCTTGGTTAATGCTCTAGGTAAGAAAACCCAGTACTTGAGTTTACAAGTTGACTTTCATATGTTGTGAAAGTTCAAGGTGAAATGTCACTTGCTGTAGTTCCTTGATTGAAGTGTAAGATGTAAGGGTGAATTTGATGTATGTTTTTAGTATTTTGTTTCTCTAGTCTTTTTATTTACAAAACTTGCTAATTGTGGAACATAATGTATCGTTTTAATTCTACTCGGCTGTTCGTAGTGAATGTTGCACTTGTTCTGATTCAGTTTATTACTTGTTTTCTGTTGCAGAACAACTGTGTTTAGCCACTCTCAGACTGTCGTGGTTTGTGGGAATTGCCAGACCGTGCTGTGCCAGCCTACTGGTGGCAAGGCTAGGCTCACCGAGGGATGCTCCTTCAGGAAGAAGGGAGATTGAGAGTGTACTTTATTAATATCAACCTGAGGGCCAAATTTGATATATGATGGATATGAGATCTCGCCATGTTTTAGGTTTAGGTTTTTTTTTTGCGAGCAAGATTTTTGGTTGGTGTTAATTTACCTTTTGTGAGTCGAGACATTTGGGAATTTATTATCATTTGAGAAGGCTGCTTGTGCTTGGTGTAGTTTTGTTTCAATTAGAAAGTGAATTATCATTAATTAAAGGCTCATGTAGTTTTCTAACTGATCATTTATTGACATGCTTTTTGTGGTTCGGCTATATGATGTGTTTTCCTTGAAGCATTAGTATATTGCATATAAGTTGCACGTATTTTAAGGTGTTCTTAATTAACTTTTTTTTGGGTACTAGATTAAAAGGCACCAAGAGCAGAAATATATATTTCTTTTTTTTTATACATAATTATAATTATTTAGCTGTTCTTATTAAATTTAATGAACAACATTAATTAATAAAGTTAGACAAGAACATATTTAGAAGAATTTTTTTTAAAGGGAGAAGCCAACTTACTCCTTTTTATCATATACCTTTTTTTTTCCCTTCTAGTACGTGCGGGTTCAATTAAATCGTGTTTTCCTGCACACGATTTTTAGCCGGTCGTTATTTCGTTTCGGACCCTTCGTGTAGATCTTGTCCGCATTGGCTTTTTCATCATCGTCTCACATGCATGCCTCGCGCACTCCGCGCATTCCAGAGCCTCACAGGACGGTCGACGTCTTTCAACGTCGGCAACTCAACGTCTCGCTTTGCCCACGATGCCGAAGGCATCCCCGACGTCTTCACGACGCCTACAATGGCCGATGCCGTCCAGCCACCCGTTCTATGCGCACGACGTTTTCTCGACGCTCTTACGGCGCCACATGATGGGCCGCGTGGTCGGCCGTCGTTTATACTCATGGTAGAATGGTGCTGGTCCTTGACCGTCCGCGCGGCGTCCTAACCGTTAAATTTTCATGCACGAGCGTCCCATTCTGACCCACGTCAGCTCAGATCGTGACCATTTTTCGTCAGCCCTACGACGTTGTGGATGTCCCGCATCACACAGGCCAGACTCATCATATAGATTTTGGGAGCATTGGTGTTTGTGCATCCAATCAACACATTTGGGCAGCATCACAGCTGACAATTACTCCTATGCCTCTTCACTTCGTCACCCTTCATCCCTTTCTCCGTGTCTTCTCCGACTGACCAATGTGTTTTTTAAATTTACATATCACTACTAATTTTAAATATATGTACTAAAATACCATAACTCAGAAAACGTTAAGGGGCTGTTTGGATAGATGTAACTCTTTGAAAGTGTGAAAGTGGCACTTACGTCATGATGAGTTGCAGTTGAAAGTGTAAAGTGGCACTTTCCAAAATGTGTTTGGATGTAGTACTTTTTGTCTACTGCAAGTGGAAGAAAAATGGGTTTGGTGTTTGGATGGTTGTTGAAAGTGGAGAAAAAACGAGTTCGGTTGTTTGGATGGTTGTTGAAAGTTGATATTGGGATTGTAGATATGATAACCCATAATTAAATTAATTATGGAATATTTTCAAAATAAAAATGGGATTTTCTAATATATCTATATATATAATATATTTAAACATAAATTAAACAAGAAAATTAAACATAAACTTAATTAAATTTACAAAAAAAATATATCTAATATTAATTAACCAGATTAATTATATAAATTAATTAAACAAATATGAATTAAAAGTGGAATTTTCTGTTCAATTTATACATATATATACTCTTCCTTCTCTGTTCAATTATATATACTCTCTCTTCTCTGTTCAATTTGTTTCTCTGTTCAATACAAATTAAAAGTGTAATTTTTCTTCTCTGTTCAATTTGCTTCCCAAAGATCTGGACCTTTCAGGTGCTTCACATCCCACTTGCAGTTCACCTACGACAATTTTTGGTTGTAGCTGAAATTTGGAAAAAGGAGGGGACAAGACCCTGTTTGGTGTCAGAAATTCTGCAGCTGCAGGCTGCAGTTGCTTCAACCCAAACACGGAAGGTAGGGTGGGAATGGAGCGACTTGCAGGAGAAACCCTCAAAACACCCCACTTGCCGTCGAGTCCCCTCTTACCAAACAGGCCCTAAAAGAGATTCTTAGAAAATGTTAGAAGAGATTTTTGATTATAATTAGATAATATATTATTTTATGTGTACGGGTATTTATTAGTCACTAATAATTACACAATTCAAATTATAATAAATATTTATTATCTCAAAAATAGATTTATTTTAAAATATTTTATACTTTTTCAAAATAAATTATCACAGTATATATTTAAAGAGTGAAAAAAATTATAGATAGAAGACGTACATCTTATGGTTCGATATTGAAAAGGAAGAAAATTTAACTATTTGAACCCAAACGGTAGGTCGATAATATAAGACGTTTGTCCCATCTACTCGGATTCAAACCAGAGTGGGCTCCCATTTATAAAAAAAAAATGATAAAAATTGAGAGCAAAGACATGCAACGTAAGACTATACAAAATTTCGAACGTTACGCTGGACATAAAAAAAGAAAAAATTTGAGTCGCACCCCACTTTTGTTACCCATATTCAAGATGTACCCTTGTGCTCTACCTTAATGTAAGTCACCTCCCACTTTTGACGGAAACCGTCCAACATTGACGATCAACACGTTTGACCCAATTTTTTTGACCAAATTATTCCTATCTTCTTCCCTAACATGCAGCCACATGCCTCCCCCGCCGTGCTTAGGCCCCCCTCCCCCCGCCTCACTCAGCCTTCTGCCATCAACACCACCACCATCACAATCACCACCACCACCTTCACCATTGTCACGCCCCGACCCGGAATCACCCGAATCATCGTCCTCGCAGGGGACGTGATGCCGCACGAGCCTGGAGTTGCGCTCGTGCAAGCCAAGATGACAAGTTCTCAAAATAGTTATCTTTTTTTTCGATATTAGCAAACGGAAGAAAACAGAGTATACGAAACAATTCTCTTTATTGATAACGAACTGAGATTACAAAGGCTTTCAATAGCCCAACTGAATTTGTCAGATTGGCTACAACACTCAAGTTCTCTCTTGTCCACAAAGGATTTCACCGTTCCATACATCATGCCTTCTATATCCCGGCCGCATCAATCCTGTTGCAAGTCCGAGCGTCAATGCGATCGCACGCTTCAAACGCTACGGAATTCCATGCCTCTGCGCGATCAAGCGAAGCTTCGCCGCGAGCAATCCATTCCCTGCACCCTGCATGAAAGCTGGTGGGGGATCAGTACGTTCGTCCTCGCATGTACTGATGAAAAGACCAACTTTCTAAACCGACATTTTAGTATTTATGTTCAATCATGCAACTTAGCTTATGATCTTGCTATATTCTCCTTAGGGTCGATTTCATGGCATATTCGAAAGCGGTTAAGCATGTTATCATGGCAAGCATGTTATTCGAATTGAATATGTAAGCAATCTCGTGTTTGTTTTGTGGTGCGACTTCTTACCAGCATAGACGCACTCGCCCTTGCACTGACGCATGGTGAATACGCCTCATTCCTTTCCTGTCATGTTATAAGTGCTCTCTAAGCAGGATCTATGTGCGCAGGATACATACGTGCCTGCACTTTCAACCCATCGTTCCTTAACTATATGAAGGTCGTTGGCGTATTCGCGCCAAAATGGACTAAAGGTGTTTCTCTTTTTCTTTCCTTTCTTTTCCCTCTTTCTTTTCTTTCTCTCTTTTTTTCTTTCTCAAATTGGGTAGCCCGGCGCCTTTCGTGGGTTGCTATCCCAATTACGAAGACATTCCATTGCATACCATCATTTACGGTTTTTCACATCTCGCTAAACGGTCGTTAATCGTCTTACGGATGTGCGCCTCTCAAGATTATATCCCTCCTAGGCCGAACGGTCCCGGTGCCCCGGCGCACCCGTTCGGAGGGAACATTCCCGTGCACGGGAGATTATCGCAATTTTTCTCAAGTCCATTCGACCATGCAACGCACTATTATTCAAACAACCAAACATAGTCTTGAGTCCGAGACTCAGACTTTATCATCTCGTATTTCTTCCATTAACTTTCTATGTTCTTACATTTCATACTTCGCATCAATGTTCAATGGCATCATGCCTCAACTCAATGTTCGTCAACCGAACGACCCGAAGGTCCCGAACACCTTTTGAGGTATCATGCCACATCTGACAGTTCCGTCACCTACATGTCACAACTGTTCTCTTTGCAACGAAGCCATCTTTTATGATCTCGTGCACGTACGCACGTTTTGACACATTTATCATTTTTCTTCGCGTCGTGCACTTGATGCACGCATCGAAACCGTATTTCCATGTTCTATGCCTTAGTGTTCAATGTACATGGCTCGTGCACTAGGGCACTCGCCTATATTGCCTTTCAATGTGCTAGCCTTTCTAACTCATGCGCGAAGACACGGAATGGCTCATGCACGAAGGCACTCGCCGAATACAGTTATCCCATGTTCTTGCGGCTTACGCACCGAGGCGCTCGCCTTTGCGATATTCAATGTTCCATAGCGACTCGTGCATTTGATGCACGTTTCATTTCATTTATTCTAACTAGTGTTCGACACACTATGATTTATCTTCCGATCGGACCACGCCCGTGGCGTCGATAGGTTAACTTAGCATACAATGATACATTCTTACTTAGGCATAAAGGAGTAAAAAGAAGAGTCAGTCCTCCCACCTTAAACCGATACGCCTTGCTGTTTGCCGAGCCGATGCGACTCGATTTTATATCTTTGTTGCACAGCCAAATCTTCTGACTTAGCCATTCGGACACTTCTTGTTTTATTGAACTACTCGATCAATTTCGGCCTACCGTGCCCAAGTCCCAGCCCGTTGCGAGACGGTGATTTGGGATTTGCGGACTCATTGCGAATGAGGCAAAATGTCGACCTCTAATATTTAGTGTAAACGAATAGCCTGCACATGAAACCAACTAAAATCAATACTTGCATCGATTCGGACTTGCGCCTTGGTCGATTCGATTTCTTAGAATCTTCGAGCCGACTCAACGCACTTATCCTTCGAGGCAATGCAGCGCTTTGCATCGATTCAACTCGATGCATTCTTTGGGACAAAACTCTTCGTATCGACTTAGTTTGATGCATTGCTCGGGACAACGTAACTCTCATATCGATTCGCATTGATACATTTCATTCGGTCAACGCGACTCTTTGAGTCAACGTCTCAGCGTAATGCGCCGTACGGAGCGGGGCATTACAGAATATACCACTCAAAACAAGGTTCGTCCTCGAACCAAAACCAATACTCCAATTAAGTGTTTATAGATCATTTCACGATCTCGTCCCACCAATGTTGTTTAGTTTTACACTATCTTGCAAGCTTTTCATTAAAATATCAAAGTCTTTCCTGTAGCTCGATTAAAATTTTGTATACAACTCGATTTGGATCGTACACCTATTCAAGGCGTCCCAAAAATATGTGTATTTCAGCCAAGTCCAGTAGTAGAGAATTGGAACAAAGCTGACAGGTAAATTTCAATCCTATGCTTGCCATCTCGTACGTATCGGACAAAAATCTCTAGCGGTCGTTCTCAAAATTTTCATTGCGTATGCATGTTCGATGCGTATGCAATTGTCTAATAATGTCACGACATGCGACGCGATTCAAAAATCGTATTTCACATTTTGTAAGTTTCGCACTAACTACTACTTCTATGTGTTGCGTTAAGCCGTTGCGCATGCGATCGCAACAAGTCTTCCGCAATGCCTTGCGTTCGAAATCGCTATCCATCTATTTCCGAAGTCTGGCTAGGCAACTCATCTCGATACGATTTTCTTTGTTGACTTGCAAATGCATCAACATTCAGGACTACACCCGCTAGGTTACTTACCTAGACATCGTGCTTAAATTCTTCCGACGAAACTTTAAATTGACATTGCACAAAGGCCACAATCTATCCGACACAACAGTTTATATCGAGGCGACGGTGCTCAAGGCAACAATCACTTTGAATAAAAGTCTCTATGATGCATCTTACGTTCGATTCCTAACGAGTAGGAATTCACTAGCCAAATTTTTAACTTATCCGTCTCGCAACATCGAATATAAGTTCGATTCACGCAAGCTCAATTGCAAGGTGAATCCAAATCTAACGACATAACTCGTAAGTCATCTTATCACTCGCGCTCGTGCATAGCACGATTCTCAAAATTGCCTAGACTTATCATCAACTTGTACCACATTATATTTGTTATCGATACAATTTCATATGCGATATCGCATGGGTCATCTTACGGTCTGCAACATTCAATTTGATTTGGCGGTCAAGTCTTCTAGGGTCAGCTGCCCTGAAGCTACGTTCGATAATTGTGGATCATTAACGAAGGACAGTTTACTACGAACCATGTTATATCTTATTTCGGAGCCAAATCACGTTCCGACGATTTCTATGTGACTACCCTATTTCAGACAAAACCATTTCTATCGGCGCAACTGATACGCAACTATCCTCCGAGTAAAGTAATGCACTACCGTCGATGATTCTGCAATTCACGAAGCATCTACTCGCATTGAGTTCAAGTCTATCTTATTTGCGGTCGACACACGAGATGCTATACGCATTGAACAATCGTCGATGACTTATAGTCTCGTCTTGATCAATCACAAAGTTCATGATCAACCAGTTCGTTCATTCTCGTATTGTTATTTACAAAATTTTGATAGCGCGAGGCACACACTATTTTGTATTCTCACATCGTGCTTACGTTTTCTTACGTATCGATCTCGATACGTCGTATCAATTTCGATAGCGTAAGGGTTAACTTTGATTCTGTTTCAACGTCGACAACTTGCATTGCATACGTCCAAGTTCTCCACAAACATTTTAGTACGTCTCGAATCGTTTCTCGATTCGTTGCATTCCGTTATGCTTTGATCGCGTAACCGAGTTACCGATTATCCAACATCGAACCCTCGAGTTATACGATCATGCCCTCTAAGTTTTTGCGTGTTTCAGTCGTACTCAAATAAGTTTTGCCATAACGTAACCAACTATCTCTTAAGTACTATTTACCCGCATCAACCAACTCTTCACCGAAGTCGCACATCGTGCGATACGATTATAATTCGTATTGTCAAACTTTCTACCGAGAGCGTAAGTCGATTCGATTTCGACTCACGTATTCTATCATTTTTGTCGAGATCGTAAGTCGTGCGATTCGATTTTAATTTGTATCGCCCAACATTTTGATCGAGATTGCAAGTCGTGCGACTCGTTTATAAGTTCAAGTTTTCCTTTCCCGTCGATCCGATTATTGCTTCAAGGCATAATCGTTTCGCTAGTCTTGATCGTTTGACCGACTTATAAATTTTTGTCCGACGTATCATTCATTGATACGAGTACCCGCCTTATCGTTCCAACCGATTGTTGAAGAACTTGCATCAACATACGGTCATAAAAATTTCCAATCGAGTCTCGGTACTCTCCCGTCCATTGCGGATAAACCTTCCACAATTCTCACAACGCGTCGATGCAATTCATCGCACAAGTGGTATATCATATACCACTCAGAATCGAGTCATTCATCGTGTCACGACCCGGTCCCCAAATACTTGGGTCGAATCGGATCATGCCCAGCCTGCACCGTTGATGAGACGACGGCAGTAAGCTGTAATCCATATGCAGGTAAATCAACAATAAATACTAAGATTGCCACAACTTTTATTTAATCGATAATTTAAACTTGTTCTGATACAAAAGATCCATAAACTGAAAATAACATAGAAACAACTAAACTCTCAATACTAAAGTAGCATCTATGGAGACGCTACAACATCCTCCTCAGATGAAAGTACCGCCGGGTACAAATCAGGATCATAGTAGCTATTGATCAGCATCTCCAGGTCATCAGTAGTACCTACGGTTATCCAGTCAGGAAAGGAGCAAAGTACAATTTATGCAAATTTTAACAATTAAAATGACAATTAATATCATGCACTTTTAAACAGTTTGAAGATGAACAGTTTTAAAACAATACAGTACAGTGATGTGAATAGGTAATGAATATGACCGGATTGGGTTACAGTAGTATCCTAGCGATACGGTATGGCTTGTCCCGTGTGAAGAGGGGAAAGCTAATACAGTCAGTTATCCTAATTTTGGATTTGGTCATATCCACTACTCTACTCCCCCAGTCCCCAACAGTACGGTCAGTACTCTCGAAAGAGTTCGTATAACAGTGGTTTAAAATTGCAATGAAATGATTGTTAAAATAATCGTAAATTTACATAAATGTACTTGCCTTAAACTTCTCTGGTTGGACGAGATTGGTACTTCGGATTTGAACAGTCACACTCTTCCTTGAAATCCTGCATTTCGGGAATTTGTCTCAGAAACCACAACTCTAGAATTATCTAGTTACAATCTCTAAATTTTGTCTCCTAGTCAATTTTAGTCTTGTATTAACCAACACAATCAAAACACGTTTTTCTAGTGCGTTACAATTAGAAAATCTAAATTTATTTTATTTCGAAAAACTTGTTTTTTATCAATTTATTGGAAAATTAGTATTTTATAATATAAATATTTTCTTTTCTTTAAATGAGAAAATCGTGAATTTCTAACTAATAATTAATATTAATATTTAATTAATCCTACGCGTTCACAATCCCAGAAAATCCACAGCTAATTCCTACTTATTACAAATTTACAAAAAAAATAAATGAGCTTATGCCCTTACATTTCATGAATTAAAATAAGAGAAAGAAAATGTTAGTCTTGTAAATTACCTACAAAATTACATAATAATAATAACTAATAATTTTTAATTTAAACTAAAATAGTATGAGTCTCAGAACTGTCCAATCTTCACTTACAGCTACTCTGCCTCAACGTCCGGACAGACCGGTGCGTTTGCATTTCACTAGGGCCCATTGACCGATAAGGTCGTCGCCCTAAAATAATATCATTTCCGAAAATCATTTTAAAATCATTTTTATAATTTTATAAAAATTCCGGCAGCACTTCCACTATTTTCGGGATAACCCAAAACTGGGAAATGCGCCAATTTTTCCTGCAAATAATCCCAATCCCCAAGGAAACGATTTAATTAATTTATAGCCAAAATATTTTCACAGAATCATTTCCGAACTTATTCGGAAGATCCGAAATGCAATCGAAAATCCCGAAATCATCCCGGAAAACCTCACAGAATACCACAGAAACTTTCCAGAAAGTTTCTCGGAACAATTTAAACCAACCAAAATGATGGATCCCAACTTCCAAAACCATTAATTTCAAAATCGAACCCACAGAACTTTTCCAAAGAGTTCTCGAAAGCCAACTAACCAAATCACAGAACCAAAACAACATATCAATTTCCGAAGAAAATCGAAATGGTAACGTATATGAAACGTAACCAAAATCCGAATTCCCGAAGGAATCGGTGGACCAATTTTCATCACAGACTAAATGAACTACGGGACTATCCAGAGTTTACCGAAATCGAAGGAATTCGAAGTGATGCCTCGGACTCGGAACACGCGGAACCGCGGAACAGAACCGAAATCACGTCAGAAACTCACGGGGAACGGCTCCTCGGGACAGCGCCACGCGCACAGAAGCACTGGACAGCAAATCGGGAACAGGGGGTCAACCGCGGAGAGCTGGGGAAGTGCGCCGGCGGAAGGTCGGGCTAGGGGCGCGCGAAGGGGGTCGGACCGGAGGTGCGCCGGGCGAAGGAGGCCGGCGGGGAGTCGCGCCGGGGAGCCACGCGGGTCGGGGCTGGGGATCGGCGGCTAGGGGTGCGCCGGACTTGGGCGAAGGGTGCTGGACTCGGCGGGTAGCGGGCGCAGCCTCGGGAAGGTGGCGCCAGGCAGAGGAGACGGCGGATCCGGCCTAGGGTCGCCTGGAAGCGTCGACGGTGGTCGGGTTCGCCAGAAAAATTTGGGGGTTAGGGTTTGTGGTGAAGTGTGGTGATGGAGAATGGAGGAAAAGGAAGGGGTTTATATAGGAGAAAGTTTTGGGGGTTTCGGGAAGACGAAAAGAGGAGTCGGGGTGGCCGGTCGGGAGGCGAGGGGTCGACGGCCGGCGTGGGCTATGGATTCGGGAGGTTACAGAGTTAATAACTCTCAGAGGAAAATAAATGGAATATATATTCCATTAAGGTTTTCATGAGTATAGTTTTAATGGATTATGGGTTAAATGGTTTATTGGGTTTGGGCCTAAGGCCTTTTTTTTTTTTTTTTAGAAAAAATTAATACCCATTTTTGTAATGGTTCAAATGGTTTATAAATTATAACTAAACATTTTTGTAATTCCAAAATATATTCGGGCTCAGAATTTGGGTTCGGGACTGTGCCAAGCAATCAAAATCCAAATTCATTTATTTTTATTTTTTTTGAAAATAATTTTATTTAGCTTTAAATACAAAAATTTTAATAATTAAAAAAAATCGAATTTCCAGAATTTCAATTAATTAACTAAATTACGGGTTTCACAACCTTCCCTCCTTAAGAAATTTCGTCCTCGAAATTTAAAAGATTAAGGTTAGGAATTACCTCAGGTCTCAAACAAATACGGGTACTTCTCCCGTATCTCATCCTCTCGTTCCCAGGTAGACTCGCCTGGGGAATCATGCCTCCACATAACTCGAACTATCGGAGTCACCGAGGTCCTGGTCTTCTTCTCGCCTCGGTCTAAAATCGCCACTAGCTTCTCAGGCATAGTGAGGCTCGGTCCAATCTCCAGCTCTGAGTGGTCTAAGATGTGATTCTCATCAGGGACGTAGCCTCTGAGCTGTGAGACATGGAAGACATTATGCACGCCCTCTAGATTAGCTGGTAGAGCTAACCTATGCCACTTCTCCAATCTGGCTCAGAACTTCAAATAGTCCAATGTACCTGGGACTCAGCTTCCCGGCTCTGCCAAATCTGATAGTTCCTCTGGTAGGAGAAATCTTCACAAAGACTTTATCTCCTTCTTCAAACTCAAGTGGTCGACGACTGCTGTCTGCCCAATGCTTCTGTCTGTCCTGGGCAATTCTGAGCTTGTCTCTGATTATCTTCACCTTCTCTGCTGCGTCGGTCACCATCTCTGGGCCCAGCAGTACTCTTTCTCCTACGTCGTCCCATGCCAATGGTGTACGGCAACGACGTCCATACAGAGCCTCAAATAGGGTCATACCAATGCTGACTTGGTAGCTGTTATTATAAGAAAATTCTACCAAGTGCAAATGGTCTTCCCACGATCCTCCGAACTCCAAGACACACGATCTCAGCATATCCTCCAGTGTCTGAATCGTCCTCTCTGATTGACCATCTGTCTGGGGGTGATAGGCAGTGCTGAACTTCAACTGTGTCCCCAGGCTGTCAATCAAACTTTTCCAAAAATGAGAGGTAAAACGAGTGTCTCGGTCAGATACAATGCTTACCGGTACTCCATGAATCCGGTAGATGTGCCGCATGTATAGTGCCGCCAACTTCTCGGTGGATAAACCAACCTTGAAGGGAATAAAGTGAGCTGACTTGGTTAGTCTCCACTATAACCCAGATGGCATCCTTCCCTCCTTAGGAACGAGGCAACCCTGACAAAAATCCATTGTGATGTGCTCCCACTTCCACTCCGAAATGTCCAGCGGTTGTAGAAGTCCTGCGGGTCTCTGTCTACTGGCCTTCACTTGCTGACAGATCAAACATCTCGCCACGAATCTGGACACATCTTTCTTCATTCTATACCACCAAACAATAGTGCGCATATCCCGATACATCTTATTAGCTCCAGGATGTATAGAATACTGCGACTGGTGCGCTTCCTTCATCAGCTCGTTCTTCAGTTCGCCAGATGGTACACAAAGCCTCATACCATTCTTCAAAGCTCCATCGCTGGCGATTGAGAAACCCTCAAGTGTTCCCGCCAACACTTGGTCTCTCAGTTTGTAAAGTACCTCGTCTTGAAACTGAGTCTCCTTGATCTTGTCCATCAGATACGAGCTCACTTGCAACTTCATCAGTACTGAATCAGCATCCAGCTCCATCCTTCTATCTCCAGGCAATATGATCTCTAATCCAAGCTTCTCGATGTCCTCTAGCAGATGCCGCTCCTTGGTCAAGAACATCGCCACTGGGTATCGACTAAGTGCATCAACGACCACATTAGCCTTACCGGGTGGTATTGCAGGTCGATGTCAAAGTCCTTCATTAGCTCCAGCCATCTTCTTTGCCTCATGTTCAACTCTTTCTGAGTGAAAACATACTTCAGACTTTTATGGTCTGTGTATATCTCCACTCTCTCTCCATATAGATAGTGCTTCCATAGCTTCAATGCAAAGATGACCGCCGCAAGCTCCAGGTCATGTGTGGGATAATTCTTCTCATGGTTCCGTAATTGCCTAGATGCGTAAGCAATCACTTTCCCATTCTGTTGAAGAACACATCCCAGTCCTTTTCCAGAGGCATCACTGTAGATTGTGAAACCACCGGATCCTGGGTAGCGCAAGGATTGGGTAGTGGTAAGCCTCTTCTTCAGCTCCTCGAATGCAGCCTGGCAATCTTTCGTCCAGATGAACTCTTCATTCTTCCGGGTAAGCTTCGTCATCGGTTCACAATTCTGGCAAAATCCTTCATAAACTTCCGGTAGTAGCCAGCCAAGCCCAAGAAACTTCTGATCTCAGCAACTGAACTTGGGGTAGACCACTTCTCTACAGCAGCTATCTTCTTAGGATCCACCGAAATTCCTCTCCTGTGACAACATGGCCAAGAAAATCTACCTTGTCTAGAAAGAATTCACATTTGGATAGCTTACCATATAACTTCTCTTTCCTCAAAGTTCCCAGAACTTTCCTGAGGTGCTCCTCATGCTCCTCTTCAGTCTTCGAATAGATCAAAATGTCATCAATGAAGACAACAACAAATTGATCTAAGTATTCATGGAAAACCTTGTTCATAAGGTTCATGAATACAGCAGGAGCATTCGTCAGTCCAAACGGCATGACCAAGAATTCAAACTGCCCATACTTGGTGTTGAACGCCGTCTTGGGAATATCCTCCTTCCTGACCTTGATCTGATGGTAGCCGGATCTGAGGTCAATCTTCGAGAACACCTTGGCTCCACTGAGTTGGTCAAACAGGTCATCGATCCGGGACAGAGGGTACTTGTTCTTGATTGTGATATTATTCAATGCCCGGTAGTCGATGCACATCCGTACCGTTCCGTCCTTCTTGGGCACAAACAAGACAGGTGCTCCCCAGGGTGAAGCTCCGTCTCGGATAAATCCCAAAGCCTTCAGTTCATTGATCTGATCTTTCATCTCCTTGGCCTCCTTCGGGTTGACTCTGTAGCATCCCTTAGAAATAGGGGAAGAGCCGGGGACTAGGTCAATGGTGAATTCTATGTCCCGATCTGGGGGTAACCCGGGAAGACTATCAGGGAAAACATCCATAAATTCTGCTATGATAGGATGGGGAGGTCCGAATTCTTCTGTGATAGAGGTGTAAGTAACACACTCCATATCCTCCGGAGTTCGAGAGATTTCAAACTCCGGTTCTCCAGGTGGACTGAAGACTACACATCCTCGATGACAGTCTATCAGCGCATGCTGCTTACTCAACCAGTCCATCCCTAGGACTACATCATAGTTAGATAAGGGCATGACAAGTAAAGGTGCTATAAAGTTATGGCCAGCTATGGTGATAGGGCATTCACAGATCTCAGTAATAGGTAGGGGTCCTCCTCCAGTCATAACCCTACAGATCTTCTTACTAAAGCCAGTAACTATATGGTGTGCAGATATGAATTTGGTGGCTATGAAACTATGATGCTCCCAAATCAAATAAAGCTAAGACAGGGTAGGAATGCACATAGATAGAACCTGATATGACATCCGCTACAGGTTCCTGAGCTGGCTCTGGTTCCACTGCTGTCAGAACAAAAACTCGCCCCGTCTTCTGTTGATGTTGCCCAAACTGTTGTTGCTGAGTGGGCAGAGGTCCTTTCTGCTGAGTTGCTCCAGTCCGGTTAGTCGACAAAGGGCAGTCCCTCACTTGATGGGTGGAAGACCCACAGACTAGGTAGTGCCCTAGCCTCTTCCTGCAGATGTTTGCCAGATGTCCCAGCCTCTTGTAAAAGTCGCAGACGGGGATCTGCATCTGAGGCCTTGTCATTGTTCCTCGCCTGCTGGTAGGGAGGACGGTTGTTGTGTTGCTGTTGTTGTTGGGCTTCTTCTGATTACCCTGGAAGTTGTTAGTTCCAGGATAATCTCTCTTCGAGCGGGCAGGTTGGCTCTTCTCTATGTCTTGAGCTCGCTCCAGGATCTTTTCATAAGTCTTAGCACCGCCTGAGATCACATAGGTGCGGATCTCTTCTCTTAGTCCATATCTGAACCTTTCAGCACGATCGTCAGGGTCAGCCACCAGGTTCTTGGCAAATCGGCTGAGCTGGCCGAATTCAGCAGCATACTCTCCCACAGTCATGTTGCCCTGCTTCAGGTTCTAGAATTGTCGCTCCATCTCCTGCAACTCTGAAGTTGGGAAGAACTTCCTCTGGAATAACCTCTTGAAGGTGTCCCAGTCAATCTGCCTATCCTGGAGTCGGGGTTCATTCCGATACCAGGTGCTTGCTACATTCTGCAGTTGGAGTCCCACTGCTTCAGCCTTGAGGTCTTCTGGAAGCCGAGCAACGCTTAGAAGACGCTCCATACTATCGAGCCATTCATCAGCATAGATGATTCCCTCGGTTCCCTTGAAGGGTCGAAGGTTCTGCTTCTTGAAACTCTCAATATCGCCCACCTTGGCAATATGATTCCCACTAATTAAATGGCCTTAATATTACATAAATTAATCCTTAAATTTATGTTTACCTTGGCAGGCCTTGGTTCCTGTTGAGCTTCTCCTCTTTCCAGTGCAGCCATTGCCACGCTATGGGCATTCTCTATGCCTTCTCTCATAATGGCCGTCTGCTCGCGATGAGCTTCAGCTTGAGTTCTCTGGGCTTCTAGCACTCCTCTTAGACCTATGAGGTCGGTGGGGTCCACAGGCATCGGTGGGGCAGCTGGAGTGGGTGAAACCACAGGGGGTTACATCTCCGTCCGAGAAGATGATGGATCCGTCGTCATATTAAGGGGACGGTCGGCCAGCTGCCGAGGTATAGGATCCGGACTTGATTGGGAAGGTGGGTATGATAGGGTGAAGATACCCCATCGCCAGAGGATTGGTATTGTCAGTGGCCATTCTCTGGAAGGTTTAGGATATAAACATAAGCAAGGTATCCTACCCGTCTATAATCAAGCAAAAATATTTAATATATATATCGGTCCTATGTTGTGGCAATTTGATGTTCTAGTGTTCTAACTGTTTCCTAGGTTTTCCTAAGTTGTTGATTGATCGACCTGCATGGGCCACCACTAAAAACATGTCACGACCCGGTCCCCAAATACTTGGGTCGAATTGGATCATGTCCAATCTGCACCGTTGATGAGACGGCGGCAGTAAGCTGTAATCCATATGCAGGTAAATCAACAACAAATACTAAGATTGCCACAACTTTTATTTAATCGATAATTTAAACTTGTTCTGATACAAAAGATCCATAAACTGAAAATAACATAGAAACAACTAAACTCTCAATACTAAAGTAGCATCTATGGAGACGCTACAACATCCTCCTCAGATGAAAGTACCGCCGGGTATAAATCAGGATCATAGTAGCTATTGATCAGCATCTCCAGGTCATCAGTAGTACCTACGGTTATCCAGTCAGGAAAGGAGCAAAGTATAATTTATGCAAATTTTAACAATTAAAATGACAATTAATATCATGCACTTTTAAACAGTTTGAAGATGAACAGTTTTGAAACAATACAGTACAGTGATATGAATAGGTAATGAATATGACCGGATTGGGTTATAGTAGTATCCTAGCGATACGGTATGGCTTATCCCCGTGTGAAGAGGGGAAAGCTAATACAGTTAGTTATCCTAATTTTGGATTTGGTCATATCCACTACTCTACTCCCTCAGTCCCCAACAGTACGGTCAGTACTCTCGAAAGAGTTCGTGTATAACAGTGGTTTAAAATTACAATGAAATGATTATTAAAATAATCGTAAATTTACATAAATGTACTTGCCTTAAACTTCTCTGGTTGGACGAGATTGGTACTTCGGGATTTGAACAGTCACACTCTTCCTTGAAATCCTACATTCCGGAATTTGTCTCAGAAACCACAACTATAGAATTATCTAGTTACAATCTCTAAATTTTGTCTCCTAGTCAATTTTAGTCTTGTATTAACCAACACAATCAAAACACGTTTTTCTAGTGCGTTACAATTAAGAAAATCTAAATTTATATTTTATTTCGAAAACTTATTTTTTATCAATTTATTAGGAAAAATTAGTATTTTATAATTATATAAATATTTTTCTTTCCTTTAAATGAGAAAATCAAATTTCTAACTAATAATTAATATTAATATTTAATTAATCCTACGCGTTCACAATCCCAGAAAATCACAGCTAATTCCTACTTATTACAAATTTACAAAAATAAATAAATGAGCTTATGCCCTTACATTTCCATGAATTAAAATAAGAGAAAGAAAATGTTAGTCTTGTAAATTACCTACAAAATTACATAATAATAATAACTAATAATTTTTAATTTAAAATAAAATAGTATAGTCTCAGAACTGGTCCAATCTTCACTTACAGCTACTCTGCCTCAACGTCCGGACAGACCGGTGCGTTTGCATTTCACTGGGGCCCATTGACCGATAAGATCGTCGCCCTAAAATAATATCATTTCCGAAAATCATTTTAAAATCATTTTTATAATTTTATAAAAATTCCGGCAGCACTTCCACTTTTCGGGATAACCCAAAACTGGGAAACGCGCCGATTTTTCCTGCAAATAATCCCAATCCCCAAGGAAACGATTTAATTAATTTATAGCCAAAATTTTTACATAATCATTTCCGAACTTATTCGGAAGATCCGAAATGCAATCGAATCATCCCGCCATCGAACAAAACCTCACAGAATACCTAACACAGAAACTTTCCAGAAAGTTTCTCGGAACAATTTAAACCAACCAACAAAACTAACAGAATGATGGATCCCAACTTCCAAAACCATTAATTTCAAAATCGAACCCACAGAACTTTTCCAAAGAGTTCTCGAAAGCCAACTAACCAAATCACAGAACCAAAACAGCATATCAATTTCCGAAGAAAATCGAAATGGTAACGTATATGAAACGTAACCAAAATCCGAATTCCCGAAGGAATCGGTGGACCAATTTTCATCACAGACTAAAAGAACTAGGGGACTATCCAGAGTTTACCGAAATCGAAGGAATCCGAAGTGATGCCTTGGACTCGGAACACGCGGAACCGCGGAACAGAACCGAAATCACGTCAGAAACTCACGGGGAACGGCTCCTCGGGACAGCGCCACGCGCACAGAAGCACTGGACAGCAAATCGGGAACAGGGGGTCAACCGCGGAGAGCTGGAGAAGTGCGCCGGCGGAAGGCCGGGCTAGGGGCGCGCGAAGGGGGTCGGGCCGGAGGTGCGCCGGGCGAAGGAGGCCGGCGGGGAGTCGCGCTGGGGAGCCACGCGGGTCAGGGCTGCCGGGATCGGCGGCTAGGGGTGCGCCGGACTTGGGCGAAGGGTGCTGGACTCGGCGGGTAGCGGGCGCAGCCTCGGGAAGGTGGCGCCAGGCAGAGGAGACGGCGGATCCGGCCTGGGGTCGGCCTGGAAGCGTCGACGGTGGTCGGGTTCGCCGAAAAAATTTGGGGGTTAGGGTTTGTCGTGAAGTGTGGTGATGGAGAATGGAGGAAAAGAAAGGGGTTTATATAGGAGAAAGTTTTGGGGGTTTCGGGAAGACGAAAAGAGGAGTCGGGGTGGTCGGGAGGCGAGGGGTCGACGGCCGGCGTGGGCTATGGATTCGGGAGGTTACAGAGTTAATAACTCTCAGAGGAAAATAAATGGAATATATATTCCATTAAGGTTTTCATGAGTATAGTTTTAATGGATTATGGGTTAAATGGTTTATTGGGTTTGGGCCTAAGGCCTTTTTTTATTTAGAAAAATTAATACCCATTTTTGTAATGGTTCAAATGGTTCAAATGGTTTATAAATTATAACTAAACATTTTTGTAATTCCAAAATATATTCGGGCTCAGAATTTGGGTTCGGGACTGTGCCAAGCAATCAAAATCCAAATTCATTTATTTTATTTTTTTTGAAAATAATTTTCTATTTAGCTTTAAATACAAAAATTTTAATAATTAAAAAAAATCAAATTTCCAGAATTTCAATTAATTAACTAAATTACGGGTTTCACACATCGCATACGTGGTATGGCATATACCACTCAGAAATCAAGTCACTTCCCTCGCATCATACTCGATATGAACCAACAATCTCTTCCGACTCACGATTTCCGTAGTGATCGTGCTTGATCACAACCGTAACTTTGATTAATCAAAATTCGACACAATTCGGCTAATGTGTACATTCGCCAATACAAGTTCAAGTTTGATGCGCTACCGAACAATTCGTTTCTATCGATTTATGATTTTAGTTCCACCAGTTGCACAACATGTAACTTTTTTTTCCAATATTCGTTGCACTCCGTGCAGCGATTACTTTGACATGCGTTGCACCACGTGCAACAATTTACTTCCGATACGCATTGCACATCGTGCAATGACTTATTTCCGACATTCATTGCACCTCGTGCAATGATTTATTTTCGACATGTGTTGTACCTCGTGCAACAATTTACTTCCGACATTCAAAGTCAATGCTCAAATCCGTTCAACACATTCGATATTGACTTCTCACTTTTATTGCAACGCGCATTCACAATCAACTCGTTGCACTTCCTATAACGCATTATTTAAGTTTCCGCATTGGTGCAACCAATATTCACAATCCATTGCACTTCATGCATCGTTTCATTCCTCATTCAACATGCTACATTGCAACAACAATATCTCAAATCGCATTTCACAATTTGTTGTACTTGCAGCAACTAACATTTTACGGCTCGTTGCATTCAATACAACGAAACGTTTTACGACTTTCTCCGCAATATCATGTAAATTCGGAGTACTTGCGACAACGTTACCCGACTTTGTATTAGACTTATTGTATGGAACATCCAGTGCGGCATCGAGTAGAGTCAAGAGTGATTCGATTGATGGTGGGCAACTCTTTGGAATTGAAACAAAGCAAACATCCTGAGGAAATTGAGCCTAGAGCTCTGATACCAATCTGTCATGTCCCGACCCGGAATCACCCGAATCATCGTCCTCGCAGGGGGCGTGATGCCTTGCAAGAGCACAACTCCAGGCTCGTACGGCATCACGCCCCCTGCGAGGACGATGATTCGGGTGATTCCGGGTCGGGGCGTGACAACCATCACCTTCACCATCAATAACACCAACACCACCTTCACCATCACCCGCTCCCCCCCGGCGCCTCCGCCCCCGTCCCCCACCTTCACCTCCAGCCGTGCACGCGGCGTAGGTTTTGGAGACCGACATTGTAGAAGTGGAGAAACTTAGTGTTAGATTTTTTTTTATCATCATGAAAAATGGAATAACAAAATAATAAAAAGGTTAGAAATACCGGTTTACAGGGAAGTCATGCACGAAGCACTGTCCTAAGAGATTTTCGAGGTCTATGTGCAGACATCATCTCGAATCCTTCTAGTGGTAAAATCCTCTTGCTACCGGCTTTCCGTCACCGCACACGGTTTCAGAAGAACGATCAGCACTTAGCTCTTGCCCAGAGTAGGAGAGATTGAAATAGAAAAGTATAAATTATATGGTAGTGATTTGTGGAGGAAGAGAAAGAGGAGAATCATGTGGTTGTTACTTTCAAAGATGTATCTTCAACAAGACAAAGTATGCATTATATAGACAACCCTTAACCTATAGAATTAATATAATTTATTAGGATTAAACAACCAATAAAATGGATAATAATGGACAACCCTTAACCTATAGAATTAATATAATTTATTAGGATTAAACAACCAATAAAATGGATAATAAAAGGTAATAGTTAATATGAATTAACATCAATACAATAAAAGTCATTGAAAGTTGGTTTTTTTTACAAATTCATACAACAATCCCCCCCCTCCCCCCCAAAAAAAACCAAGTTTCAAAATGTAATGTCCCAAATTCGTGATACGTATTTAGTGTACGTATACGTGTTTTGGACCCATATTTTTTTATTTTAGTAATGATTAGTTACCTTGGTTTATTTTGCATTGGCTTGATTTTTATTGGCATTAACAGTTCAATTGGTTTTAATGGTTCATTGGTTTATTATTTTAGATTAGTGAAGCTTGGGTTTATTTCATGATTCATTTGGTTTAAATTGCTAGAGAGAGTTATTGGCCTTGACTTGGTTCAACATGACTTGGCTTTGCTTGGTTCGGTTTATTTTGGTTTGACATGGTGAACCACCCCTCCCATAAATATCAAACTTCCTCTCTCTCTCCTCATTTTATTTTTCTTCTTCTCCTCTCCACCTACACCCAAGCTCTAGGCAAGTTGCATCTTGCTATCACTTAAGGGCTACATTTTATTTGTCTCATAGCTTTATTAGCTCATTCTAAGTAACATTAGAACTTGAGTTTTCTCCATTTGGAGCTTGGAATTTTGTAGATCTAGGTTTGAAGTATTTTCAGATTTTGGTGGATTGATCTATAAAACTTGTTCATTTTTATGTTTGATTGTTCCATGTTAAAGAGAATTTAATTTTACACAACTTAGACCTTTGCAAAGTAGATTTTCATTGAGATTTGACCTAGTTATGGTCTTTTGAAATTTCGAAATTCTATGGCCATTGCTCTCAGCTTTGGGGAAGATGATCTTCTGTCCCGGGCGCAATCCAGCCTGTCCAGTGCTCTTTAGCGCTGGCACAGTCCATCTAGCCAGTCCAGTGCTCTTTAGTGCTGGCACAATCTATTGCTGCGCAATCCAGTGCTGGCGCAGTCCAGTGCTGGCGCAACCCATTGCTGCGCAATCTATCCTCTGCGCAACCTATTGCTGCGCAGTTCATCCTCTGCGCAACCCATTGCTGCGTAGTTCATCCTCTGTGCAATCCATTGCTGCGCAACCCATTGCTGCGCAACCCGATCCTGCGCAATCCATCCTCTACGTAATCCATCCTCTGCGCAATCTGACCCCTGCGCAGCTCACTCCTGCGCAGTGGCCCCTGGTGCACTTGACTCCTGCGCAATCCAACCCCCTGACCCCTTGCACAATCTATTGGCTCTTGGAGATTTGGTTTTATTTCTCTAAGCTTGGCTCTTCTATAGCCCTGTATATTAATATTTTATTAGATATTCTACGCCCATTTTATATCCTTACGCCTTTTGTCATGAACTTGATTTTACTTAATATGTTTGGAATGACTATTGTACATGGCATGGTATGACAATGAACTTGCATAACACGACAGTGACCCGTAGTGGTGCACTCCTGACATGACCAACCTGACATGATAGTAGCCCGTCGTGGCACACTCCTGACTTAACATGACCTGATAACTTAGCTTGACTTGTCTTGACACCGTGGGTGGTTCTTTCTTGCTTGCTGTTAAATCCACTTGTCCAGTCTCGTACCATGTCTAGGATGGGACTCCTGAGTACCACGGTCAGGGGTACCTATTGAAATAAACTAAGGTTAATGATTAGAATAATTCAGTAGTCATGAGAGATTTTCCCCAGTTACAGGCGATCCGTTATCCCGGCCACAATTGTTGGACTTGTAGCCTGCCGTCGAGTATGGCACATTTCCAGCCCACTGTCATGTGGGGCACACCTAATAACTCTTGATAATTGCTTAATGAATCCCAGTCGCCTGGATAACCTGGATTAACTGCAGGGCTTGTGGCTGGTGGAACATCTCATTGTATCTTGATAGTAACTAGGATTGTGACAACCCTAGTTAGTTAATATAGAAAGCTGTAGGCAATGATTGGCCGTGATTGAATGGATGGAGTCTAGTCCAGTATGGTATTGTCTAGAATTGATTGATTGCAGGATTGTACCAGAATGATTGGAAGATTGTCACTCCAGATTGTCACTATAATGATTGTCACTCCAGATTGTCACTATAATGATTGTCACTCCAGATTGTCACTATAATGATTGTCACTCCAGATTGTCACTATAATGATTGTCACTCCAGATTGTTACTTGACCTGATTTCTTATATTCATCTTGCCGATAAATGGTGAGAGAAACCAAGTTCCGTTCAGACGAAGGGTTACAACCCCGGTCCTTGTTTGGTTTACGGGTTGTAACCTAGCTATCTGAATAGTCCCATGGTTATCTCATCGTATATCATCCTGGCATGCTTTTCCATATGTCCTATCTTTTATTGATTCTGTACAAGAATGTCTTTTATATATCACTTACCATGTTTCTTCTTCGTTTTTCTTCATATTGTCCCGCTATATTTTATTTAGCATGATTCTCCAGTTCTTTTATGTCAATGATGCTTCAATTAGTTATTTCTCTGATTGGGATAAGTGCATTGGTAGTGCACAAACCCCAAACTGTGTTACTTATTATTTTTTACCTGTTGAATGCTAATAATTTGTTAGTTTTAGTCCTTAAGTGAAGCCTCCTTTGTGGCACTTACTCTTTCTGGGGTCTGATCCAGCTGGTTTTGTATGGCCAGATACCGGAGCAGCAGCAAGGATCTACCTGCTTTCCAGCCCGATGGTGGTCACCAGGCGTAACCAGGGCATCGAGTGGGTTTCTTTTTGTTCTCCCATTGTAATATTATAAATTATTCTTTTGAGGCGTTTAGCCGACGAGCAAGTGTTAGCTTGATTGTACTTACTTACCGTCTGCCTACGGGCTGTAACATGATTGACAAGCCCCGGGGGTTGATCATGTATGACTGAACTCTTGCTAGTCCTTATATTTTGTACGACTAGCTTCATGATCATCTGGATATGTAATGTTTGGGACGCCTTACAATTGTATATTTAGTGATCTGATATCTTGTTACTATTATTAGTTGGTTGAGATTGAGACAATAGGCTATTTTATGACCTTAAGAGACCGATGGATTGTAGTGAAACCCTCACATATCTAGACAGCCGTGACCGTATAGCGGTGTGGATTCCATTCCGTTATACGTAGCTGGCTATGTCTGCCCCCGCTCTCCAGTATTCTGGTTCTGGGGCGCGACAAAAAATAGAGTTAACAATGTTCAAAAGAGTAGAGATAAAGAATTTCTGGGCAAATGAATACTATGCAATAGGTGAGATGGACTACAACCTTGAATCTTACTTAGTGACTATTGTCTTTATCTGAAGAAGTACTTGATGGACTACGCCTTGAATCAGACTTCTTGAATCAGATTCAGAAATAACACACATAATATGCTAGAGGTTTTTGGGTCTGTTGGGGTGGCTCTTTTGATTGGCCATGCGCACTTTTTCTTTATTCATGAGAGTTGTCTGGGATCGCCCTGTCCTATAGTCGCGGCCTTCACGACCTCTCACATAGGTAAGTCCTCCAAGGGTTGGTGATTGGAGTCAACCCTGCATAATCATGCTTGGACCTATTAAGAGTTCTAAAACTCATCCTAACCAAATCACACCGGAACACTGTCACCATAGGGATGGGATGGGAAATCATTGTACACATGTATAGCCACTTGGGCATTATTTTAATGAGATTTTAATCTTGGGTCAGTGTTCCATAAAGTCACCTTAGTCCAGCTTGTTTCTACCCATTGAACCGGCTTCTTGGGATCTCCAGTCAGACTCGGTTGGGTTGCCACTGCTGGTGACTTACTTATGGGCTTAACCCCATCCCCCTCGATGAATCTAGGATTAATTTCCTAGACATACTCTTCGTTAAGAGTAAACAGACTCTTCATCAAGAGATCTGTAAAGTTCTTTTATGACTTTTATAGTCAAGAACCACATTTTGTCTTTTAGGATCTTTAAGACTTGATGTGCAGCTGCAGGTACCTGTTCATCTTAGAACTCACAAAGACTTGCTTTAGTAGTTTTTATAGCAAATTGATTATCACAATTTATTTAAAAATCAAACGATATTTACATAAATTTGTATATACAAATAAAATTGTCTGAGCTATTCAGCTCCAACACAAGCTACGTTTAAAATTACCGTTTCAGAGTCTAGTTATGATAGTTTGTCACATGGACCTATCATCTTATGAGTATTTAACTTGTTTCACAAGTGAACCCTCATACTCCTTCCAATGCTTAACATGGTTCTATATCATTTTTATATTTAAAAAATAAGTCATATAATGACTCACATAAAGCATATAGATCTAGCTTAGTGTCATCAGAATTACGTAATTCAATCAATTGCTGATATCATGCTTAGGATAGTGAGCCAAAACTTATCTGGCTTTGTCACCTCTTATAGTATGACATAGTAACTTTCAGTGTGTGCTCTAAAAATGTATCTTTATGAGCCATGTTTGTAAAGATGACAGTCTAAAGTACTATAATAATAGTTTAAGTGATTTTGCTAATCAACCTTAAGAAATCTTTAGTCTATCAAGTGTTGATTAACTTGGGTTTGCTGTAGGGGCCGGTTTCCAGCTAGCGGAGGTCCACGGAGGGACGATTAAGTACCATGTGGCTTAGGGCTATTTACGTCCGGTTGACAGAAGGACCCTTTCGGCTTGTACCCAAAATAATCTCAACTTTTAAAACTTTAGATTTAAAGGAATTTGCAATTTCACTAACTATTTTTCTTTTGACTAAATTGTTTGAACATCATCTAAACTATAATAATATGATCATTTAAGGTTCAAACATGCAAATCAATCATTTAACATCACCATAATCAATAGACATAAACCAAGAAATTTGGCTCACACACTCCATAATATATATTTGTCCAACTAAACTTGGGATCATATGAATAGAATATGTAGGTAAATATGAAAATTACCTTTCTTGATTGTCGGAGTATTTATGTACCTCTTGATTTCGGCTTAGCAATAGAACTTCAGAAGATGTCATTTTGTACATCATTTTAAATAGTTCCATTATTCTTGCTTCACCATTAGCATGTTTGAGCCTTCCCTAACACGTCAAAATCCCTAATATCTTTGACTTGAAGAGATAAATATTTAGAATGAGTGAGTACAAATTTTTTTTTTCCCGTCACCGATAGCATGTTCTTTTCCCAAAAAAATATATATATATATATCTTTGAGGATTCTACCTTCCAGAGAATAGAAGTTAGTTTGCATATTAGCAAGAAATATATATAACTAAAACGATGTACAAACTTGTTCATTCTAGCACTACAATACAATTTGTCTATAAATAGGTACATAACAAACAGTCGTCTATGTTATATGGAGCACATATATGTACATAATTTCTACATATATTGTGAGGTTTCATTCACTTTAGAATAAGTCACAATTTGTAAGAGTTTGTAAACTACAAAAACACTTAACAACAAATAAGGTTAACATAAGTTCCTAATAAATATTAAACCTCAATAAGATTTGCATTAGAACTTGTATAGTTCACCCATTGGCATCAATGTTGCCAATTTGTATTATGACATAATTACTAACATTTGTTAGCATATTACCATGTTCCACAAATTAGATTTGCCAATTCTAAAATCTCATTGACAATATCAAAATAACGACTTATTTCAAACCCAATATGTAGTAGCATATCATTATTTTGTACAAAATAAATAAATATTGAAAAACTAGAAAATCATAAAATTCACATTAGGGTAAATATTCCCTATATATATGAAGTATAACTATACAGTCAAAAATGTATTATAATTACCACATCTCCAGGATCACACACCACCAAAAATGTTGGAGCTCATCAAACCAATCTACTAATTTTAGGATTAATGCTCCCTATGAATTATGTATATGTATATATTGAAAATAGTTCAATTAAAATTATATCAGGCTTCTAATAAAGCAAAATGATAAATGAAAATATTTTAGTGACAATGAGTTCGGAGGTTAGAACAATTATGTTATGTTAGAACAACATGTATCAATTTATTTTTACATTAAACAAGATATATAATAACATGAGTTTATCTTATGTAATAAGTATTCATATAAAGATAAAATAATTATAAGTAATAATAAATCAATAATAAAGTGTTTTCCCTCATCCGACCATCTTTAATAAAAGACAAAATATAAAGAGCAAGTGAGCAACTAAATATTAACTTTATTTATCAATAATATTGGGTAAAAAAAATACAAACTAATAGGCTATGAGCAATAGTAACATATGGTGGTCAAGTTCCTTGTTGCAAGATTTCGACACCAACTTTAGTTCAAAAATATTTGTGCAATATTCATATAAGGATATAGAAAACAATGCATCCACACCATATAAGGATATGCTCACAAGTAGTACGACAAAGGATAAGTTCAAGTCATTTGGTAATGGTATCATATGAAAGAAAGAAAAAATATATGTATATATATATATATATATATATATATATATATATATATATATATATATATATATATATATATATATATATATATATATACTCATGATCCTCGTTACACTAGGGAGAAAAATTGACATTAAACTGGAGAGAATCCTAACATTTAGAAGTTGACAAAATAAACAGTGAAAAACACCATAAATGTATACGGTTATTGACATGAGACTCTTAGGTTAAGGTCAAAGATCGAAGATGTAAATGAGAGAGATACCAAATAAAACTTGGTTTGAATCACCAATAAGAGGCATCCATGATAAAGGCTTCCTTTGCCTCCAAGCATGGCTTGGTTCTAGCCATTAGTGTTGTTATTGGCAAAGTCTAGCCTAGCAAAACTAGGACTTAATTTGGCCTTCTAAGACCTTATCCAAAACCTGTAGATCACTAAAGACAGCCTGGATATTGATGTGTTGCTGTGTTCAATCTAGGTTGGGTCAAAGGTCATATAGCACGTGCTAAATTGCATATTACTCATTGACTGTAAACACTCCATATACCCATAATAATACCAGGTATACTGATATGCAAGATCTTCTGTCACTTGTATGGGTAATAGTGTGCTACACATGCATATAGTTCAAAAAAAAATTTGCATGATACTATTCACTAGCCAAATCTTAATACATGTGTCTATATATGAGATTCAAGTGTTAATATGAAATAGATAGTTCATGTACAACTTGTCCATTGATTCTAGGTTGCTGGCAAGCAACAAAAACAAATTAACTCTATACCAATAGCTGCAAGGTTTTGGATTCTTTCATTTAAAAAATGTATTAAGCTTTCAAGTACTATATTCAGCAAACATGCATAATTATAATTTAATATAGTCCAGACCCGAATTTTTTTTTAATTATTATAAAGAAGAGAATAAATAAAAAATAATATCGGAAGAATTCCAATGACCTTTAGCTGTATTGACCGGCTGTAGCAATATAAGTAAGATGCAAGTACTCGAAAAATAGTCTACACATTATTCTTGTGTTTTGTTGGATGGAGTTACTAGAAATTAGAATTCCTCATTTGCTTTCAGTCATGTATTTGCTTAGCAAATCATTTCAAGTGCACAGAGAAAGAAAAAATGTGTGTTATTCCACACAACAATTGGTAGGTTATATGATTGAACTGGTTGACATCTCATAATCATGGAATTGCTTTCCAATTCATTAAGAACATCTTGGTTTTCATAAACAATACCTAGACTCATGGAATTGCAATGGCATTAACCTGTCAAGGTGGCATAGCCAAGTGAATTGAATACAAATATAAATTTGCTATAGTATCATATTCAAGCTAATAGAAGAAAAATTCGTAAATTATCTGAAAGTCAGTGATGTATACAATAGAAAATAGACACTCCAAACAGTTGTTTGCACTATTATTCAAACACATAATTCTAATGTCCCCGAATAATGATGTTATCAAATATCAAATTGAATAGTGATGTCATCAAATATAAAAGATAGTAAATAAATTACATGTAGTAAAGAATATTTTAATTCTTAACATGACAGACATGTAAATTGATTCTTTTGACAGAGAGTATCAATTTTCGATTAAAACAATATGTAAAGCCATGTATCTTTTTTTTTTTCTCGTCAAATAGATCATCAAAAAAAAAAATCGAAAAATCTCTTAGATTGTTAGATTTTTTTTTTTTTTATCATCATGAAAAATGGAATAACAAAATAATAAAAAAGTTAGAAATACCGGTCTACGGGGAAGTCATGCACGAAGCACTGCCCTAAGAGATTTTCGAGGTCTATGTGCATACATCATCTCGAATCCTCCTAGTGGTAAAATTCCTTGCTACCGGCTTTCCGTCACCGCACACGGTTTCGGAAGAACGACCAACACTTAGCTCTTGTCCATAGTAGGAGAGATTGAAATAGAAAAGTATAAATCATTGTGGAGGAAGAGAAGGAGGAGAATCATGTGGTTGTTACTCTCAAAGATGTATCTTCAACAAGACAAAATATGCATTATATAGACAACCCTTAACCTATAGAATTAATATAATTTATTAGGTTTAAACAACCAATAAAATGGATAATAATGGACAACCCTTAACCTATAGAATTAATATAATTTATTAGGATTAAACAACCAATAAAATGGATAATAAAAGGTAATAGTTAATAGAAATTAACATCAATACAATAAAAGTCATTGAAAGTTGGTTTTTTTTACAAATTCATACAACACTTAGGGCGTGGAGGAGGAGTAGAGGAAACTCGGGAGGAGGGACTAACGGCAGCGGCCACGCACGCGAGGAGGTGGGGGGGGGGGGGGGGGGGGGGGGGGGGAGGGGCGGTGGTGGTGGTGGTGTTGGTGAAGGTGATGGTGGTGGTGATGGTGGTGGTGGTGATGGTGATGGTGGTGGTGGTGCGGCGGGGCGGGGACGTGGCAACGGGGGAGGGATTCTGATTAGGATTTGGATTTGGGGAGGAAGAAGACGAGAGTATTTTCATTCAAAATTATCGGTCAAACGCGTTGACCGTCAATGTTGCACGATTTCCATCAAAAGTGGGAAATGATTTACATTAAGGTAAAGCACATGGGTAACAAAAGTGGGGTGCAACTCAAAATTTCTCACAAAAAAAAAAGCAGCCCAAACGATAGTTCAAAAACATGGAAGAGAGTTTATAACGCTTATTGGGTTTGGGTATGTCTTCAAAATACTCGAATCCGTTATACCGCACATAATCATCGGACGGCTGTGATGGACCAAACCATTTCTAATCAAATTATATACAACATAAAATCTTCCATCAATCTAGGGTTTAGCCTCTTGTTTCTCCCATCCACCCCTCAATTTCTCCAGAATTCCCCAAATTTGGCAAAGAACTTTTTAGGATTTTCTCCAAAGATGGTAGCTTTAATACACACTTGTTGTTCAAATCTCAGTTTTTTTTTGGGATTTAATTGGAGTTTTTGGTTGATGAATCAATAGGTTCTTCCGAATGATATCGATCTTCTGAACCCTCCGGCTGATCTGGAGAAAAGGCGGCACAAGTTGAAGAGGCTTGTCCAGTCGCCGAACTCATTCTTCATGGTTAGTGTTATGGCTAGGGTTTTTGAATTGATTTTTTTTTCCTGACTATGTTTTTATATGAAATTTTTGATTGTAGGATGTGAAGTGTCAAGGTTGCTTCAATATGTAAGCATTTACTCATCAAAATTCCTAAATTTATGTGATTAACTGCGTTTAATGTTTTTTTTTTTCCAAATTATTATGAAGCTATGTTGGATGGACACGAATATGTCACGGACATGGAGACGTGTCCAACGATACCTTTTCTTTTGCCATGTCCTATTGTGTCTCGGATTGTCTCGACGCGGGCCAATTTTTTGAGCGTGTCCATGCTTCATAGCCGTGAAGCTTGATTTGTATGTCTTAGTGTTTGTGTAGGTTTTTAAAATTAGTTGCTTGAAAAATGTTTGGTCGTTATGGAGCTAACCTCATTTAGAAGTAGTGCGAGTAATTGATATGATAATTTACGAGTTGTTATTTCCTTGTATTGCTAATATTTCCTTGTATTGCTTGAGAGGTATTTAAACTTGTAGTTTAAATTCCATGGCTTGTTGTTTAAAATTCATGAATCAAATAAAAAAGTGACCACACCATCACATCCATGTGTTTTGAGATAACAATTTTTTAATAAAAATGGCAGCAAATTACGTACATGGTAAGAAAGTTTGGCAAAGTTACGTGGAAGGTGACAATTTTGGGATATTTAAAAAAAAGAAGATACAAATTGTCATAGCCTATATCGATATTAGTGATTTGCACGGTAGTTGCCGCCTAGCCCGATTTTTAGAACACTAGTTTTAATTAGATATTTTTCTAATAAACTTAACGTATTTAGGCTTAAGTTGAAAATGATAAATGTGCGGGGGTTTAGATGTAAAATTACTTAAAATTTAGACCTGTTGTTTTTCAAACTTCAGTGTGGGAGAGGGTCTGGATTTCGACTTGTGGGCTTTGTATCTGGAGCTGGAACTTGATGAGGTCGTCTTGACGTCGATGCAGGCGCTGGGGACTGCAGCCTCTGGTGGTGCACATGAGCTGCAGTCGGCTAGTTCAGGTATGCTTTGGTCAAGTTTTCTGGTGGGGGCTGGCTTTCTCTGGTTGACGTTGATGGTCAGGAGGAAGATGACAACCGTTGGGGCGAGACGAGGGATGCGGTTAACGACGGAGCAAGGACAACATGTTGTTGCCTGGTGAGTCAAGCAGGGAAGAGGTGGTGTCTCATGGCTGGGTTGAGCAATGTTGGTCAGTGCTCTGACCGACTGCTACTGCTGCGCTGATACCGTATGGGTATGCATCGCGTGGCGGAGGTGAAACGAGGGGAGATGGCAGGTTGTCTGGGGTGTTCGACAAAGGGAATTGGTGAGAGTCTTAGGCCTCCGGTGGGTGCTTCTCAGCGAAGCGAGCAAAGGTTTGGTCAGGGGAGAGGCTGGGAGGAGGTCTCATGGAAGGGCAGTCACTTACTTGAGGTTGTCGGTGTTACACCTTGAGGTTGTCGGGGTTGCACATGAAAGTGTGCATGGTTGTTGTCGGTTATAAGCCGAGGAGGTGTTCTTGCAGGCGTTGCGGGACTGACAGCGGAGAGGGAGGAGATCAAGGCTGATGGTATGGAGAGATTCGATGGTTGCAGTCGGTCGACTGCAATGCTGACTAGCATGACAACACGGGGAGGGGCAGAGTAGAGAATATGGAGAGGATAAGAGAGATCAGTTTCAGAGATGGGAGTTGAGGAGATGTAAGCATATGGGGAGTACTAGCAACCTTGGTGCCATGGGTGGTATATTTTGGAGCAAACTGTCTCGCATAAGATTTTGCGTCCCATCGAGACGGACTTGCATAACCATCCACGGACCAAGGTTATGTGGGATGCTTCCTGAATTCTCTAGAAGATGGTGGAATGGGGTGGAGTCTTATTGAAGATTCATGAAGTTTCCATGACTTTCTAGATATTCTAGAGTCTTCCTTAGGTAATATCTAGGCCCTAGAATGATCCCTTGAGTATTCTGTTTCCAGAATGTTCATGTAAGTCCTTTGAGGCATTATAAATAAGTGAGATGCTCATTTATTCCTCACCACCCAAGAAGTTGTAAATTCTCTCTAGTATAGTGAAGTTTTCAATCTTCCAATCTCTCTTTTGCTTCACATCGTTCTCATTATCGCCTTAGAGCTCTATCTAAACGTTTGGGGAAGGCTGGCACGGGTCGTCGAGTAGGAAGCTTGTGTGCCATACGAGATGAAGTGTAGGCGAAAACACCAAGTCCGTGACAAGTTGTATCAGAACGAAGGTTGGTTGGTGCCACGTCGACATCCGAGAACGTCCAGAAGAGGCCTGCGTCGCCTAAGGTGGGGCACGTCAAGACTCACAAAAAGGACAATAGCAAGAACCCTATGATGGAGTGTACCCATGTCGATCTTGCCGAGTGCGTTGAGGTTTTGGAGACGGGTTCGAGGGACATGGAGATGCGCATGAGCTCCGTGGAGCGAAGCAACACTAAGCTAGAAGAGTTCTACGATGGGCTGGCGAGTGGCGTTGCTTTGTGCATGACAATCTTTTGGGAGCAATTTCAAGAGATCCGATTCGCACTTGAGGAGGAGCTCAAGACGCATCGTGTGGAGATTGATGACTTGCGTAGGAAGGTCCCAGGCCATGAGGAGCCAAAGGCCGTGGTCGATAGTTGCGGAGAACTCAAGTTCAAAGTTGCCATTTTGGTGAAGGCCGTAGCGAATGGTGGACCTTCGAGTAGGGAGGCACCTAGACGGAAGATTTCTGAGCCAAAATCCTTTAACGGAGAGCGATATACCAGAGAAGTTGAGAACTTCTTGTGGAACGTGGAGCGATACTTCAAGGCATTAAACATTAATGATACGCCGATAAGGTGGATATTGTTTCACTCTATCTCACCGACGATATTATGCTTTGGTAGCGTCGTAGGTGCATAGAAGCCGAGAAGGATTTGTGCTCAATAGACTTGAGAGGATCTCAAGAAGGAGATCAAGTCTCAGTTCTACCTGGAGAATGTTGAGTTTGCAGCGAGACAGAGCTTGCGGTAACTCAAACGTACCGGAGCGATCAAGGAATACTTTGCGGAGTTCATACGCTTGATGCTCGCAATATCTAGCATGGACGAGGAAGATCACTTTTTCTTCTTCTTCGATGTACTTCAACCGTGAGCGACTCAAGAATTGCTGCGACAGAGGGTGCAAGACTTAAACACCACCGTGGTAGCAGCCGAGAGGCTTGTCGAGTACATGTGAGACAACAACGATGTCAAGGCCAAGCCAAAGACCACTAAGAAGAATGGTGGGGAAGAGTGGGAGAGCTCTCCTAAGGAGGGTATGTCCGAGGGAAAGAAACGCGAGAAGGTCCATCCCGAGCAAGTAGTTTCGTGCTTTATATGTGGAAAAAATTACTTTGCTCGACATTGCCAGATAGGAGCAGGCGTGTCAATGTAATGTCATCCGAAGTAAGGAGGTGGAGGAAGGAGTGCGAAGTGGAAGCGCACATGTGAGCGTTGTGCTTAACGCCGTCAAGACTAAGTCTGATGTGTTGAAGACTCCAAGCTGGGAGCTCATATACATTGATGTGAGAATCAATGGCATAAGCACACGGGTGTTGGTTGACACGGACGCCACTCACAAATTCATCGCGGACGCGGAGGTCTGTCGCTTGGGTCTAGCATTGGAGAAAGATTCGAGCAAGTTGAAGGCGGTCAATGCAGAGGCGCGCCCCGTGCAGGTGTAAGGGAGTTCGCGTAGCCTTGAAAAATTGGCTGGGTGTTGCCAATTTTACTGCGACATCGTTGGACGACTTCAAGATGATACTTGGCATGGATTTTCTAATCGCGGCAAAGGCGGTTCCGATGCCATATTTAGGAGTCATCAGCTTTATGGAAGAAGGCTCGTCATGCATGATGAAAGTTGCATAAGGCGTGCCATCAAAGGGGGAAGCTATCTCCGTCATTCAGCTAAAAAAGGGTAGCAAAAAGGAGACGACCTAACTAGCGGTGCTCGAGAGAAAGGAGGACTTGGAGGAGGAAGGTTTTCCGTGCGAGACCAAGGATGTTTCAAAGGGGCGTCCCAATGAGTCATTTTGTCACTACCACATTCTAGAAATAGGAGTATTTTAGACTTCGTATTTCATGTGCATTTTTATCATTTTTTTATTTAAATAATTGTGCTAGTGATATATTATATGTAAACTATAGTGCTATTTTAATTAGATGGACTAGATGATTAGTCATGTCCCTAGTGGACCTAATTAGTGAGATTAGACATTCCTCAAACCATTTTAATTAGTTTAGTTAGTCTCTAGTTAGACTAGCAAGTTTAATTAGAAATTAGGTTAAACACCTAATTAAGAAGAAATGCCTTTTCCTGACACATAGGGGGACCTTATGGACATTTCATACTTGCCCAAAATCCTAAACTACCTATTTCGACCAGCTACACATGCCACCCTTTGCCTATAAGAAGAATAACTTCTTTCTCATTTCATCCAAAATCTAACCCTAATTTAGAGGCTTCTTTCCCAAATTATTTCTACCATTAAATCTTCTCCAAATTTGCCCAAATTGATCTCATTCTCTTTCCCTTGGAGAGTAGAGGACTTTAGAAGCAAAGCTTGGGAGATTGGAGTACTTGGAGCTTGAGGACTTTTAGATCTTGGAGCTATTTTCATTGAAAATCCATCTCCCAATAGGATGGGATGGAGTCTTCTTGAAAATTCGTGATGTCTCTATGATTTTCTAGATGTTCTAGAGTCTTCCTTCTGAAATATCTAAGTCCCGAATTAATCCCTTGAATATTCTGTTTCCAGAAGGTTTATATAAGCCCTTTGAGGCATTATAAATAAGTAGGAGGCTCATTTGTTCCTTGCCACCCAAGAAGTTGTAAAAATTCTCTAGTGGAGTTTTCAATCTTCCAATCTCTCTCTCTTTATCTCCACGTTGTTCTTATTATCATCTTAGCGATCTTGTTAAGCGTTTATGGAAGACTGGCACGGGTCTTCGAGTAGAAAGCTTGTGCGCCGTACGGGTCTTCGAGTAGAAAGCTTGTGCGCCGCACGGGTCGAAGTGTAGGAAAAAACACCTAAGTCTGTGACAAGACGGAGAGTACGGGGATTCTGTAGATCTTTTATGTTTAATATTCATTGGCTGATTGCTAATATATATAGGATAATAAGGTGGCTAGTAGGTGGAGACATATCGCGCGCGCGCACACACACACACACACACACACACACACACACACACACACACACACACACACACACATATATATATATATATATATATATATAGAGGATACTAATGTGGCTAGCATGTGGAGACATAACACATATTGGCTGGGTAGGTTCGATCCCACACAGATTATTCCTTCTAATTAATGGTGGGGGTTAAAAAATAGTGTCGCTTGGGTGATATTTTAATATTTTATAGATTAGGATATGGTATGGGGTGCTGTAGCTTATTATATGATATGATTTGATATTATTTTGGTTTGAACTTGTAGAATACACTAAGTACTTAGATAAGCATGTATGCTTAAGTAATAAATATAGGTAATTATTTAAGTAATTAGATAATTAATTGATTAAGATAAGATAGTTTTTAATTTAGGGTTTAATTTAAGATTTGCATGTAATTCCCTAGATAGTGTTAGGATTCTAATTTGCTTGCATATATCCATATCCACTAACACTCATTTAGCTTCTTTTTGTATTTAATTTTTTGGATCTATACGTGTTTATTTGTTAGCTATAGTTAATCCTTGTTTGCAGTGGTTTATTAGGATTAAGTTTTTAATTAGGTTTTAATTTGTTTAATTTGGAAAAAAAATGAGATATTAATAGGTTTTGAGATGATTCGACTACTAGGAATTTTATAGTGGATTTTAGCCCATTGGGTTCCTGATTATTAATTAAATTTTAATCACAACATTTGGGAAAATCATGGGGTTTACAACTAGAAGATCGAGGAGGTCTTGAGATCTAATGAGAAGCTTGAAAGACTTTTTGAAGACTCTCGGGGCCTATTCTTTTATGTGAGAAGGTTGACCAATCTGAGGAGAAAAGACCTATTATCAGCCCATATGCTATTTATAATATTACTAGGGGCATATGCCTATGTGAATAATATTACTAGGGGCATATGCCACCTGGCGAGGCTATGCCTACAACGAGGCTAGCCTCGTTGGCTTAGAAGCTCGCTTGAACATCAGAGCTAATTAACAACAGAGCTACCCGCCTTGGCTTAAAACTAGAGCTAGCCAAATTGCCTCAGAAGCTCGTTTAAACAGCGGGGTAGCGAAGTTAGTGTCTTGCAATGCTGGATAGGCACATGACAAGGTTATGCCTACCTCGCTGGCTTAGAAGCTCGTTTGAACTGCGGGGTTAGCCAACAACGCAGTTAGCCGCCTTGGCTTTAAAAGCAGAGCTAGCTAACTTGATTAAGAAGCTCGCTTAAACAACATGACATGCCCATTTAGCCAATTTCTCTTGTAAGATCGTCTGTGCAGTGGTCGTGCTTGCTAAAAGTTTGTCTGAACGGTGAAGCTAAGGTTGAAAGCTTGCATGTACTGCAGAGCTAAAATCTTGCATGAACGGTGAAGCTAACCATTTTGGTTTAGCTAGCCTATCTTAGGTCTCCCCCTTCTTGTTGGGCTTGGCTCCTAATTTTATAGGAGAAAGTCATGACATCTTGTCACGACCCACACCCGGGAGTTCACGACCCACACCCGGGAGTTCACGACCCACACCCGGGAGTTCGGACACGAATTCGTGGAACACGCCCAGCCTACGCCGCAGAGTCTGCGATAGTAAGCTGTCTAATCCTCAAGTATATCCAAATCCAGTTATATAAAGTAAATCAGGGTAACAAGATTCTAACTCAATCACAATGCTAACAGGAACATATGAAATAGAAAGACAAGTCCACCAGGTCCAAATCAGAAAGTCGGATACATGGATCTTCAGAAATAGATTACAATTCAAATTGTTCCGACAACATAATTTAATCAGCAGAAAGCTAATATAAAACTAATCAACCTCCAGCGGTAAGCCTGCTACATCATCCTCTGCATCTTCAGATAACCATGATCAACCTCAGGTGTGCCATCATAAGTGGGATACCAGTTCTCTAAGTCATCGCCTAAAAATGTTGTTTCCAGTCAGGATTGGAGCAAGTACAATTCATGATCTACTATTCATGACATGATAGAAACTGTATAACATGTAATAGAGTAGGAAACAAAACTGAAATAACGATAATCATGATCTGACGAATATAGAAACAGAAGTAAGACTAATCATGGCATGAAATCAAACATGTGACGTAAACAATATGAAATGCATATGTCATCACTACGCTAAGTGCATTTAAAATACCACGTTCTATATGTGATCGGGCTGAGGGATCTACATGGTCAGGCTCAATCATACGTGTAGTTGATTAGCTGTTAGGCACGGAATCACGAAATGTACAGGACTTTGATCACATATATACTAATGTATTTTGCGTCAAACTAATAATCATGAATTTAAATCATAATGTGAACAAGGTAAACACGGAAGCATGAAAAACACGGTAATTATGATATAGAATCCACAGTAATAATCTCGTGTAAGAGTCGTGTCGATAATCATGAATGTACATCTAAAAGCATGAAACAGAATAACTATCGGGAAATGAAAGTGATCATCGTGAGTACTTGCCTCGGGTGTCTGAAGTCGACATGCACGACACGAACGTGTTGACACGAAAAGTATCATAGTCTAAGATCCAGAACATAATAAGCCCCAAAATAGCATCGTCCCAAATCATAGTCATTGAAGGTCATAACGTCAAATAGCATATCCACTGTCCACATAATTCGGGATTGTCATAATAGAATTATCCAGAGATCGTCGATGGATTTAGAAGACATTGAGCACAGTCACAGAATAGGAAACACACGATTAGATATGGTCAATATTTGGTAACTGAAGAAGAATTGTAGATAAGTATATATAGTTATTTTGGAAAAATATCACATAGTATTTGAAAACTATTTTTAATCAAAATATTTTCGAAATAATATCTTGGAAATATTACTTTGAAACTAAACCTTTAATTTGGCAAATACACTTTTTTAGGTGAAATATTTTTAATTTTAATAAATTACTATAATAATATTTTGGGTTGCTAAACCAATTTGAAAATATAATTTGGACTTAACAATAATATATTTTTTGTCTACAAATACTTTCCTGAAATCATTTACTTCATATACGTACTAAACAGGTGTACACTTAATACATGACAGTATATATACCATTGTACAGTAGATACTAATACTGACAAATATACAGTGAAACAATACATAGCTCATACTGTATATATACGGTATATAATATCCTACTGTGCACAAAACCGTCGCTGCACATCGACAATCCCCTACTGCCAGCTCGGCTGACCTTTCGAAATTTGAAGCGTCAGCGACCCCGTTAGCTTGACTCTTCGAATTCCGAAGGGTCAAATAAGCAGTTCAAGTATAGAGGAGAGAGAAGTTCTAAGAGCTTCTCCTTCTCTCCATCTCTCACTGAAGAAAAAGGAAAGACACAGGAAGAAGAAGAAGAAGAAGGCTCACCGTGGCTCCGGATGGTTTTCGGCCTCGGCATTTGTCGGCGGCTGCGGGAGGAGCACGGCTCACCAAGGCGGTGCTGCTCCGGATCTGGGTGGGATGCGTCGCCGCGAGGTCGACGCCGCTCGAGTGGAGAAGTGGACGGTTAGGGTGTTGTCAAATCCGGAAGGCGCGCACTAGGGGCCCTGGCCAGAGAGCGCGTCGAGGTTCCCGGTCGCTGGATCTGGCTGCGGCGGTCGGGATTTGGGTGCGCTGTCCAGATCTGGAAGGCGCGAACGGAGAGGTCGGGCTTGGCTGGACGGTGATGGAAGTCGGTGGATCGGGTTGCACGGCTGGGCACCGTGGTCTCAGGTGAGTGGGGGTCTTTGTTTGGGGTGGTGGTGGTTGTGTGTTGAAGGGAATGGGTCGAGGCGGTGTTTGGTGGTTGGCCGGGGGATGTCGGCTGAACCGGTGATGCTTGGGCTGTTGGTGGTGATGATTGGTCGCTGTTAGGTGGTGGTGTGGGGTTTGGTGACGACATTGGTAGTGGCTAGTCGGGAGATGGCCGGAGTTGGCCGAGTGTGAAGGAGGCAGAGGTAGTGATGAGGTGGTTGTGGTGGCTGGGATGGAGGCTGCGGGTTGATGGTCGGAGAAGGGGTGAGGAGTGGTGGCGGTGTTAGGTAGACTGATAGTGGTGGTTGCGGGTTGATGGTCGGAGAAGGGGTGAGGAGTGGTGGCAGTATTAGGTGGACTGATAGTGGTGGTCGAAGATTGGTGGTGGTGGTGTGCCGCTGGCTGGTCGTAGTGTGTGTGGCCGGAGCTGGGTCGGGGAAGCGGCGGAGAAGACAAAAAGGGGAAGAGGGGAGGCTGGTGGTCGTAGTGGAGTCAGGGGTTCTAGATCTGGAGGAGTTGGGACCGGTTATTGGGTGATTGGCCGGAGCAACTCGGTGGTGATCGTGTAGAGTCAGGAAGGAGGAGAGCAGAGAAGAGAAGGGAGATGGTGGGTCGCCGCAGTATGGCCGGCGGGCACCGCGGCGCTCACGGCGGAGCTCAGCCGGACGACAGGGAGAAAAAGAGAGTAGAGAAATTCTGTGTAATAAAATAATGGGGAGTCCCCATTATTTTAATAGAGAATAGAAGAGTGCTCTCCAAGCCTAAGTGACATACAATGTAAATTGTAATAGATCTAGGGGTGATTAGTGAAAAGCTAACTAACCTCTAACTAACTAACAATTAGTTACTAACTAATCTAGTAATTAATAACTAATTACAAACTATTAATTAATTAGCTAATAATTCACTAGTTAGGACTAACTAACAATTAGATGTTCATTAGCCCAAAATCATAGGCCCACAATCCATGCCCAAGGCTTGGTATGCAATAAGGAGTTAATAACATAAATCTGAAAATAAGATTAATTAATTATTAAATAATAATAATAAAATTTAGAAATAAATTTGAAATAGAATTTTAAATTGGAAAAGAATTTTATAACTCAAAAATGATTTTATAAATTCTAAAAAATAATGGCATTGACTTCAAAATAGAATTTTAAATTGGAAAAGAATTTTATAACTAAAAAATTATCTTTCAATTTTCAAAAATAGAAATTCGAAATCTAGGTAGTTGCACATCTTCCTTTAGCCCAGGCAATATGTGAAAGGGACTTTTCTTTTTAAGTGTCAACAATAGCCACGCCTAGGCCATCACTCCCCGACAATCGTAGAATCACCCGATAAGGCGACTCATTTGAATAAAAGGGTTCGTGGGACTCCTTGCTTGCCCGTTTCTGACTAACTCCACCAGCCGTCGTGCTGCCATGCAAGGCCGTGACTAGACAATAGGTTATCAGGCAAATCATTTGAATGAACTTCCCCAATACCAATCCGTCAAGCTGCCGTGCAAGGCTGTGACGAGACAATTATTTAGGCAAATCGTTTGAATGAACCTCCTCAATACCAATCCTTCCTTCTTCTATAGAGGCCTAGTCTTATTTAACCGCCATGTTAATAGACGTATCAACCATATCTTCATGTGACACCTCCACTAAAGCCCCCCCGAATAGATTCCCTAGAAGGAAGGATTTGGACAGTTCTTAGCAACGTGCCCAAAGCACCACACTCCGTGCAAGCTGGTGTCAGCTACTTGTATACGATAAGCAAGCTGGTGGCAGCTGAATCTTGATTGCCTTTGGTAATGGTTGCAATGCTTGGATCTCAATGAAGGCCCGAGCATAGGTTAGTCGATGTTGTCTTCCCTTGGCAATATCTGTCCGAAAGGGATTACCCAACACTCAGAGATCGTGATTGGTCGTGGCATTACAGAATTCTATGGGGAGTTTAGGAAATTGAATTCAAGTCGTAATGGTTGCGAACAGATCATGCTCAAAGGCAATTGGGGGATCCCATCTCTTCATGACCACAAGTCGTTTGCCGAACATGAACTACCAACCAACGATGGCCCTTTTGAGGTCATGTGGAAGCGAAAATTGAACGAAGAAACCGTTTTCCTGAAAGAATATCTCCATCGCCCCCCCCTTTGGCTTCCACATACATGATTGGCGTGTTCTTCCAAATCACCTAGCACGAAGATCCACCTCCGTGATATTCCCCGTGCAAACCCCCCCGAGTGCATACACTGCCGAGCATGACCGTTTCATCATATTTCAATGGAAATTCCATCCCTGATGGAAGCCTATAACTTTGGTTGTGAATTGCCCCCCTTCAGCTGAAACCCTAGTTGCCACCATGCCTAGCCGTGTGTGTGTGATTTGGCCCCCTTCAGCTGAAACCCTAGTTCTGCCACCATGCCTAGCCGAGTGTGAGTGTCTGTGTGTGTGTGTGTATATAAACTAACTTTTATTGATAACTTTCAAGAAGGGTACTGTGATTTTATATATATATATATATATATATATATATATATATATATATATATTTATTGAAGCAATGGGTAATTGTGGCGAACTCGCCTCCACTGGGACTCGAACTCCGACCACTTGGGCCGCATGCATCTCTCTTAACCACTAGGCTAGCCTAGTGGTTAAGAGAGATGCATGCGGCCCAAGTGGTCGGAGTCACTAGGCTACTAGCCTAGTGGTTAAGAGAGATGCATGCGGCCCAAGTGGTCGGAGTTCGAGTCCCAGTGGAGGCGAGTTCGCCACAATTACCCATTGCTTCAATATATATATATATATATTGCTTCAATATATATATATATATATATATATATATATATATATATATATAGTCATAGTCTAACTATCTTTCAACTAAGCCTCAAAGTTATGGCATGGCCCCTCCCTCAGTTATAACTTCAGTGGCTATGCATTTTGAACTATAACAAAGGGTTAAGTTGATAGCCAGCCATAAAATTTGTGAATTTTGTGGACCATTCTCACGTTCTTAGCCGACCCCTTACCGTGGAAGAAGAATTGGATGTTGATGACGGTTATATATATTGATGATGAATATTTTATTTCTTAAAAATTTAGCCATTGAGTACTTATATTATCCTTGTATTTCCAATTTAAGATAGAACTTTAAATGCCACATTGGAGTGGAGGTAGTAGGAAGAACAGGGCAATTGTATGATTTTAATTTACTTGGTATATACCATATTGACATTACAAGGGCTCGATCTTGTGAACTGTCTTTTTTCGGTAACTAGTAAAATTTCTAATTGGAAGGATGGGATTACGTTTTGTGCACAGATCTAGTTCTGTGAACAGACAAAGTGCCAAGGATGAACATATAATGCTATTTTCTATATCTGGTGTTTGTGTAGACTAATCTATTTTCTATATCTGGTGTTTCTGTAGACGACATAGTATCTTTAACTTTTAATATAAAGCAAAACTGCATTTAATGTACCCTAATTTGCACTTAGATGCCATGAACTTTCAACTTCTTTCAGCTGGCTACCATAAACCATTTTTTTTAACGTCAGTTGCTACCATGAACTTTCACACTTTCAAAAGTTTGCACATAACTGCCTTCTGTCAAAAGACTTAACTGTCATGTGCAAATGCAGATGAGTATTTCGGACAATTATGTCCCTACATGAAATATAAATTACTATTCCTATTATCTCTTCAACCGCCCAACCCATCCAGCCATGATAACCCTAACTCTGGCTGGTCATTGCCCCGCCTCTCCTCCACTGCCTCCAAACTTTTTGAATACTCCTGCGCCTCCAATGCCTCCCCCATTCCATCATCGTTGTTGTCATTTATCATCATCAAGTTGTCATAGAAATCGTGTCCGTCAGATTTGGAGAAAATCATGTTCCATAATCCATATTACAAGATTGCTGTCCTGTTATGAGATAATGATTCCATTCAAACTTTTCCTCCTTCCAAAGGTTATTAAAAATAAGATAAAAGGATTTTTTTTTTCATGCGCAAAATCCATTAGAAACATATAACTAACCACAATGCATTCAAATTAAAAGGAATGTTTTTGAGATGGAGGCTCCTATTATTGCCGCATCAGTTCTATGTTAGAATTATTGCAACACCCCCCCACCCCCCTCCTCCTCTCTTGTTTTACATATATACATATCTGTGGGCACTAATGAATACATATTCGTATATGTTCAATTTATTATCGGTTTTCTTATGGTGTTTATTATTGGGCATTGCAGAACTACCGTTTTTAGCCACTCACAGACTGTCGTTGTATGTGGCAATTGCCAAACCGTCCTCTGCCAGCCTACTGGAGGGAAGGCTAGGCTCACAGAGGGATGCTCATTTAGGAAGAAGGGAGATTGATGGTGCGGATGTGTTCTTCCACCCAATCTTCCTTCGTTGCTTGAGATTGGTTTGAAGAAGATGCGAGCTCTCACAGTTCAACACAACCAGTTTTGGTGCTGAAATTGTTAAGTCCTGGTGGTAATTTGTTGAAAGCTTCAACAGTTTCGGATTCTTGTTGGCATCTCAATACTTCTTGTTACTGGTGTTGGTTTAGATTGGAATAGAAACTTAAAGCTACTGTTTTTGGTGCTATGCTATCTTCTGTATTTTTATTTAATTTGTGGTCTTTTAATCACTATCATCACTGAAATAGCTAATGATGCTGTGAAATTCATCAATAATTCGTGGTTCATATATTTACCTGCAGTTCATTCCAATATGTTTTAATGTACTCAAATTTAATGTGACGATGATATGTCAATTTATATTTTTCTCGAATCATTGATGTTAGGATGTTGTGCGGAGAGAAAAGTATAGTGTTCATAGTCAAAAAAAGTTCAAGTGTTCCACTTGTACAATTGACTGATGGGATGATACTTAGAATTGCTGACGATGCATCGGAATTTTCTATTTGGTTTCTTGTCTTTTTACTTCTTTTGTCAGCCTCCTTTTTTTTTCTTCCTATTGACTGCAATTTTAACATAATGTACCCAGTTGAATGAAAGTTCTTGGACTGACACAGTTGGGGTCAAAAAGTATTGGCAAAGCTTGTCTTGTTCAAGCAACTACATACCACTTTCGTGTGCACATTAGCCGAACATGGACCTTGATCGACTTGTACCACAACTGACTTGGACCGACAAATTTTTTTTTTGGAAAGGACCAACTTAGTTCGTTGGTTGGTTGGACCAAATAATCAACAGCGAGTTTCTGGTCAATTTAGGTGCATCAATTGGACCATGTTTGACCCTCCCAGGACGGGAGTTGTTATTTGTTAGTCAAAACGAAAATGATATTTTGTTCGTGGTTTGTAACCGTGGACGTGACCGCCAGTCGACATGACGGCCGGCCATTGCCCCACCACCACGATGCTATCTCCGGGTCCCATCCGTATCGGCCGTCACGTCGACCGGCGGTCATGCCCGCAGTTATAAACCACGGGCAACGTAGCAACTCCGTAGTCAAAAAAGGGGTTTTAAATTTCTCAAAACAACACTGTTATTTGGTTCACGCGTGCGTACACCTGCTGTGCATGCACGCGGTGGTGGAGCGGCAGGAGGGGAGGTCTTGGCGGAGGAGGAGGGCGGGGGGGGGGGGGGGGGGGGGGGGGGTTGGGTGGGGTGGGAGAGGTCGTCGTAGGAGGAGGGGGGAGGCAGCAGCGGAGCAAGAGGGGAGGAGAAAGACGATGGCGGAGTATAGGAGGGGGTTGGCGGCTACGGCCCCACGCGTGCACCGACTATGCACCCGCATGTGCCAAATAGAATTTTCGTTCTCAAAATCCCCAAATAGAATTACTTTGTTAGTCAAATTTGGATTTTGTTCACGTGTGCCCAGAGTCGATCCAGGGGCAAGTCAGACAAGTCTTCGGAGTTGGGCAACCCTCTTCTATAGGGCAACCCCAAGGCCGTTTGTTTTTCTTAGGACATCGGTTAGCTCAAACCCAACTTAAACATATATTTATATCAACAAGGGTTAAAGGGCAACCAAAATTGCTTTCGACTAAGACAATCCAAACCCCTGGACCGGTCCTGCATGTGTTCTAAAGGCACATATTAATACATTGATAAATGTGTAATTTATATTGGTACTTCCGCCAGTACATTTATCAATGCACCGTTCACTTAAATTGGATATTACTAAATGTAAAATATGTATTAATAAATGTACGGGTAGAAATATTCATATAAAATATACAATTATCAATGTATTAATATGTGTTTCTAAGGACACATGTTAACAAAATTTCTCAAATTTTGATAGGCACATTCCTTGTTGCTTGAGACTATCTAAGGCTCTCCTTTCACATGTCTTGGATGCTTAATTGTCATGTAATACTGAAAAAATATTTCAGGCTCATGAATCGCATGGGTCTAAACGAGTATAATAAGTTCCTGATAATTGGGTTCGTCGTGTCTTTCCCTGATGACTGCGTCGATGATAGTCCAATGAACTTATCAGCTGCTGAGCACATTAACATGAGTTGTGTAATCTTATATATAATACCAAAACTTCTATCCTTCATCGTGAAATTTTCACGTTCCAAATAGCGCCCGTTCTCCAATTTGTATATATCAAAATATGTTTAGATTAACTAGGAATAAAATATATAAATTACACACCTTCCCACCGACATGATTATTAACCATTAATAATTGTACACTTCCAACTACAATAAATATTTACCATGTCAAAAATAAATAAATTTTAAAATATTTTATACTATTTTAAAATGAGTTTGTTGCAAGTATATATTTAAAAAAAAGACAAAAGATAAGTTTGGAATGTCTAAGTATGTTGGAGTTGAAAATGGACTTAAGAGGAGGTTTTTGTTATGAAGGTTATGGAACGAGTCTTCAATGGCGCTAGTGAACCTGTTATTGTCAGTAATGACTTGCTCTTAGTATGGATTATTTTCATAGTTGACCAGATTGACTCGTAACTCTATTTACTCATAATATGTAGGAACTATAAATAAATTATAAGATTTAGAGGATTTATCTAAAAATATGATAGTTAAGGAATCAATAGGCGAAAAAGCCCAAACAAAAAGTACAAGTAAATTTGGACGACCCAGTCATGATGACTAGCAGAAAATTTGGAGGTGGATAGTTAGAAAATAGAAAGGAGAGAATAGAGTGTTATGGGCAAATAATCCTAAAAATACAAAATTGGTATGACCTATTTGACCAAATTCTTAAAATTCAAATTGCAATGTCTCCTACAAGTCATGGTGATAGGATAAGGCCAACATCGATCTCTTGACCGGGCCAAGGTTTTGAGTCATCATTCTCGTCACGACACGACACAAGCTCGTTCATGTGGCAAAGAGATGATTGACGTGTTAGAAGTGATTCCTCCTTTGTCCGCTACGTAGTTGGATCAAATCCACCATGTCATTTTGCAGGTTGACATCAAATCATTTTTGGAAAAGTTTTAGTTGCAAGGAAAAGAAAATATAAGTAAAATTTAAATTCTGTTATTTTTAAGGATCAAAGGAGTATATCTTCCAATCGTTCAAAAATATAGACAATTATTCTATATACATAGTTGCACTGCTAAAGGTATATATATAGGAACTAGTATAATAAAATAATTTTGTGGATCTAAAATAAGATATAAAGAAAAGAAAAGAAAAGAAAAAAGAGTTGTATTGAAGTTGTCCATGGAAAAATTCAAGTTTTCCAATACTTTCTTCCCTACAAGAAAGCACCATGGAAATGAAAAGTTCAACCGAATTATTGTTCCTAATCCCCTTTATTTGTATAGTTAATTTGATCATTATCGAGTCATTGCCAGCGGAAATTTCCATTCTTATGATCATCACTTTGTCCATCAGTGAAGCTATAATGACACGAAAATGAATTTTCTTACTAGTGGACATCTACATCAACATGGACAGAAGTTGTTAGGACGATGTTAAGAGAATGGTCGTTTCTAACATTCAAAGAACCATGTACAAATATTAAGAAAAAGTCTTGTTTTAAATATCTATAAAAAAATGACCTTCTTATGACATTTTAAGACTATGTTGCTGGAGTTTCTAAAAAATATTAGAAATATTTAAAACTAAAAATAAAAATTTTACGAGGTTAAAATAGTTTATGTTTTTCGGTTTTTACATCCACGTGTGATCGTATAACTTGTACATGTTCAGAAACCGTTTTAGTCGTCGGCAGAAGTTGCAGGATGTGCTAGGGCCTAGGAGCCTTAAGACTTCTTAGCAAATAAGTGTGTGATATCATCCTGAAAGGCGTTTAGAGTTTGTTGAACAACACACAATAGTGGCGTGTGGTACGTTAGGAAGACATTCTCACGTTTCATTTTTGGTTCGAACATCTTCAATGAATTAATGATAAGTATCAACACAGAACTCTTTATTAATCAATTATATCTAATGGTTGATGGCCTATGAAGGAGGGGAAAAGTAACTGATCACTACATAAGAAATGGCTCCTATAGACCAAGTCAAAGCTTCCAACTTTGCAAGGGATGTTAAGGTTAAATTTTAACTTGATTCATTCAACTATTACAGTTTTTAAATTTTTTTTTTTTTTGAAATTCCATATACACGATTGGAGGACTCGAACCTTGTCGGTTTTTCCGGGTGTCCTTTCTAATACCACTAGACTAGAGAGCTCGGACTACAGTTTTTAAACTTGAAACTCAACTTTTTTTAACTCTATAATTTGATGCCATCAACGATTGGATATTTTTAACTTGGTACCATCCGATAGTCAGGTTCAATTTTTCAGTTAAATAATTAAAAAAAAAACCCCTAAAATACTCCTCCCTCTCACACCCAACCCCCTACTGCTGCCCAAACCCCTCCACCTCTTTCGTCCCTCCCCTCCCCCGCCACAAGTTGTCCTCTCCCGCGCCACCCCTCCTCCTCCGACTGCCCCCTCCCGATTCCCCCTCGTCCCTCGCTCCATGTCCCGCTTTTGTCGTTGCCGCCGCCAAGGAGAGGGGAGGGGGAGAGAATGAAGGTAGGAATGTTTTTGTCATTTTATTTTTTCTGTTAACATCAATAGGATATTAATGTTGTACAATAACAGTAGGGGTGCAACTCGGGCGGGCTCAATCGGGTAAACCCGCCAATGGGTTGTGTTAGGGTTGAAGATACTTGGGCTTGGGGTTGGGTTCGGATTAAAATATTTAAACCCGATCAAAAATCGGGTTGGGCTCGGGTTCATGTGTCGGGTTACCCAAAGAACCCAAAACCCGACATACATATAATTTTTTATACATATTTATGTATAAAACATTTCATACTTTTTAAATAAAAAATTTATATCCTAAATTTCTCAACCCAAACTCTTCGACTCCTTCTAAATCTCATGTTAGTTTGTATTTTGTAATGATTGATGCTTAATTGCTATTTGACTATGTGTTTAATATTAATTTTGTTTAAAACTATTTTAAATACCATATTAGAGTCTGGTAAACCCGATGAATCCGACCCAACCCGAGCATCCTCCGGGCCGGTCTTTAGCTTCATATGTTGAACCCGAGGTCGGGTTGGGCTTGGGCTCGGACTAGGCTTATCATTCATCGGGTTGGGCTCGGGTTGAACTCAAACCCGACCCAACCCGCCCGAGTTGCACCCCTAAATAACAGTTGAGGTATCAAGTTGATACATATTAAAGTTTAGGGTATCAAGTTGAAAAATTGCAAAAGTTGAGGGTATCAAGTTGAAATTTAGCCAGATGTTAATTATAAGCATGAGATGTTTCTTTCCTTCACTTAGTTTCATTGCCAAGTCCACCCAACCCACCCTAACCTATCCAAGTCCTCCTGAGTTCGAATTTCTAGTTTTGTCCTCGCCATGAACCAGTAGCTTTTCAGGCTGGATTAATAACGACCTACTATTTTTTTTCCTTCAAAAATCTGGTTAACCCGGCCGGCCCGGCCGATCAGACCACCGAACCATCTGCTCCTGTTAGATTTTGAGCTGGTTTGACCTTGACTTTTGTTTTTGATTTCACATGCAATCAAAGTTAATATGCTTGTTTCTTGACAAATTCTAGTAAAAATGCAAACGTTCAAGTAGTATATATGTAGTTGTATACTATGTAATATATTCAATATAAAATTATAATTTTATATAACTGATTTATTCCGAATTAACCTACTGGTTGGATCAATTTGACACAATCTGGTGTCCTAACCAAGTCGATCTCCGGTCCGATTATTAAAACATTGGACCTAACCATTCTTGTCTTAGTTGTCTACCCATTTAGAGAGGAGTACACGTTGATAGTACAAAAAAAGAAAGAGCATTAAGTTTCTTGTGTTGAATCGCTTCACAAAGTTTTCAGCACTGAGCTGCAAAGTTTGTATGTTCTCCATGAACCATCTAAAGCTCATGAGTTGAAAGGACAGTGACAATTGTTGTTGAATCCATAGATCTACTAACCCATCTTACCATGTAAAACGTGATACTCATGGAAAAACACTAAATAAATTAATATTTTACTAGGTGTGTGATTTGATGCTTCAACTTCTGTTTCTAACAATTTCTTAAGTCTCAACTCCTGAGAGACTAACCAACAGTGTCGGTGCAAGGTAAGTTCGACAAGACTTTAGATTAATTTGGGCAATCTCAATCACCCAAATCGAACGTGACCTGGAAGATGTCGGAGTTGCCGGTGATCCCAGGACTAGCTCTTACAAGGGTCAAGGACAACTAAAATTACCTTCGGCTACGCCAGCCCAACCCCCTAAGGCTAATCAATAGGGATATTTGGTTTGTAAGAGTGACTCTTATAACAAAGCATCTCAATCTACTTCAGTCGTAAGACTCTCAAACCATCTCGATATCATTATTATTGTTGTTAAGTCCGTGTCACATAGACAAAAGCAACCAAGATAACAAAAGTGGAAATAATGACTCCTGGGCTTGCCATAGATATTGATGAGAGAAATGGAAAACGCACCCCCCACCCCCCCCCCCCCCCCACCCCCCCCCCCCCCCCCCCCCCCTTTTTTTTCCTTTGGTATACGACAACGAAGGGCGAGGTAGACGGTATAAACTTCATTACAAGACTGGAAGAGTTATGACTTTGTCTATGTAGGGATTCAAAGACGTAAGTAACATATACTTTAAATGTAGACCACCGAAAATTCACACAAAGATAACGATCACAATTCTGCTAGAAAGAATCAAGACAAATCAAACCCATATATGTGGTGGCTTCAACCATTAGAAGAAATTCCAACCTCTATTAATTTTGTTGAATATAATATATATACGTCGGCTCTTGACCCCTTACAATCTTCTCAATAACAAAGGAAATCATAAAAACCCTAAACCCATAACTAGATCTCATACCTAGAAAATGACTGCCCACCCCTCCAACCAGGAATAACTAGCATCCGATGCCTGCGACTCGCCCGCACACCTTAGCGACTGAGAGCCTGTACATATCACAACACATATATTCCCTTCAGCAAATAGTTGGAAACTGTAGAGAATAATTGTTGTATATTTATTGATTGGCTACTCCACTACTTATAGGGAGTCTAGCTCCTCTTCATACTACATTTTTCCAATGTGGGACTAAATTCCTTATTAGTTCTCAACACTCCCCCTCAAGATGGGCAATAGATATTAATCATTCCCATCTTGTTACATAGCTTCGATAGACTTAATAAACTAAGACCCTTAGTCAAACAGTCTGCCACTTGTTCTTCTGAGCGAACATGATCAATCTTCAGTATCCCTTGTTCCAGCTTCTCTTTGATGAAGAATCGATCGATCTCGATGTGCTTCGTTCTGTCGTGCTGAACTGGATTGTTAGCTATACTTATTGCAGCTTGACTATAGTTCAGAAGACGTAACGGTGCTCCCTTGTCCAGCTTCAACTCTATCAGCAACGCTTTCACCCACAGCAATTTCGACACTCCTAAGGCCATTGCTCTGTATTCTGCTTCAGCTGTAGATCGTGCTACCACTGACTGTTTCTTGCTTCTCCATGAGACCAAGTTTCCTCCTACAAAGACACAATATTTCGTGGTAGACCTTCTATCGTCTATGCAGCTCGCCCAGTCTGCATCGCAGTATCCCTCAATTTCTATACATCCATTCTTCTTGAACCATAGCCCTTTCTCCGGTGTCCCTTTCAGATATCTCAAGATCTGAAACACTGCATCCATATGACCCGTTCTTGGATCATGCATGTAGCGACTTACTACACTCACCGCAAATGAGATATCAGGGCGAGTGTGTCCCAGATAAATCAATCTCCCTACAAGTCGTTGATATCTTTCACGATCAACTGGCTCTCCTGCTTCTGCTCCCAATTTGCACTTCTGGTCAATTGGAGTGACTGCTGCTTTGTATCCCAGCATCCCTGTCTCCTTCAGCAGATCTAGTGTATATTTTCTCTGTGAGAGAACAATTCCTTGTTCGCCTTCACACACCTCGATACCTAGAAAGTACCTCATCGCTCCTAAATCCTTCACTTCAAACTCCTTCGCGAGTTTTGACTTCAGCTTAGCGATCTCGGCTTCATCATTACCTGTGATTACTATATCATCCACGTATACAGCAAGTATAGTGATGTGGCCTCTTGCATGCTGAAGAAAGACCGTATGATCTGCATTTACTTGATGGTATCCCATGCCTGTAACAGCCTTTCTGAATCTGTCAAACTAGGCTCGAGGAGATTGCTTGAGCCCATATAGCGACTTCTTTAGTTTGTACACTTTTTCATGCGACGTCCCTCCGTCTGATTTTGTAGCGTAGCACCCTGGCGGGAGTTCCATGTATACTTCTTCTTGAAGGTCCCCATGGAGAAAGGCATTCTTCACATCTAATTGGTATAGCTTCCACCCATAGTTTGCTGCAATGGAGACCAGAGTTCTTACGGTGCTCATTTTCGCTACTGGAGCAAACGTCTCATCATAGTCGATGCCATATGATTGTGTGTATCCCTTTGCAACCAACCTCGCCTTGTATCGTTCTACCTTTCCTTCTGACGTCTCCTTTACTGTGTACACCCATTTGCATCCCACAGTTTTCTTTCCTTTGGGTAATAGAACCAGCTCCCACGTCTTATTTTTCTCCAGTGCCCTAAGTTCTTCCATCATTGCAGCTTTCCACCTTGGATCTTTTTTTGCTTCCTGCCAACTTTTGGGCAATGAAGTAGAGTCTAATGATGCAATGAAGGCTCGATAATTCGAAGAAATATCAGAATAAGACAGGTAGTTGGCAATATCATGTTCATAATCATCAAAACGACTAGGAGCCTTACCCGCATTGATGCGAAAAGATCTCCTTAAAGGAGCAATAGGTGGTGGAGAGATCATACCATCAGAGTCAGAGAGATTCGCATCAGAATCAGATTGATTCTGTGCGGGGGCAACATCTTCAAGAGTTGGAGCAGGAGTAGACGAGGGACTTGGTACAGTAGGCACAGGGCACGGTACAGGCACAGTACTGGACTTCTGCTATCTCCTTCTGTAGACTTGGAGCTCCTTTTCTATTGTCTGATGCTCCCCCTGTTTAACATATGTATCTTCTTCATCTTCTGTATCGGAGTCACTGCTTTCTCCCCATTTCGTCTAGTTTTTCACGACCGGGCATGGGACCGATCCGACTACCACAGATGGGCTTATTTTCTCCCCCTCACATCTAACACCCATTGTGTTAGGTGTGTCACCAAACGTCGAACCATCATCCGAAGCATAATATGGTTCCAGTTCTCTGAATGTAACGTCCATGCTTACAAACATCTTTCGCTCAACCGGGCTCCAACATGCGTATCCCTTCTGAGTTGCCGTGTACCCGACAAAGACACATTTAACCGCTCTAGGATCCAGTTTGTCAATGCCTGGCCTATTATCTTGGACAAAATATACACATCCAAATACTTTCGGTGAACAGTGTACGTGGTTGCACCAGTAAGCATCTCCAACGGTGTCTTCCAGTCCAATACCTGAGATGGCATTCTGTTGATGAGATAAGAGACCATTAACACCGCCTGCCCCCATAAGTGTTTCGGGACATTCATAGCCAGCATCATCATCCGTGCGACCTCCAGCAGGTGTCTGTTCTTTCGTTCGGCCACACCATTTTGTGCCGGTGTGTAGGCACATGAAGTTTGGTGTAGTATTCCATGAGTGGATAAATACTCAGCAACTTGCTTATTTGTATACTCCGTCACATTGTCAGACCGTAAGCACTTAATTTTAGTGCCATATTGTGTTTCAACCCGGCGATAAAAGTCGCAAAACGCCTCAAAGACGTCACTTTTATTCTTCATAAGGTAGACCCATGTCACGCGAGTATGACAATCAACAAAAGTAACGAACCATCGAAAACCGTTAATACCGGTTGTAGGACAAGGGTCCCATACGTCCGAATGTATCATATCAAATACAGCTGAACTTCGATGTCCTGAACTCACATACGTGCTTCTGGTATGTTTACCCAACTCACATGCATTACAAAATAACTTCTCTTTATTAGCCCTTTGGTATAAGGACGGATACATTCGACTAATAATTTTAAAAGAAGAATGACCGACACGCTGGTGATGGAGTAGCAATTCATCTTCTACACTGTGCCGTGAATCTTCAGGTGGTGTATCTACTACCAGAGATGCCAATGCGTTGTCCAGTCCAGTCCTGTCCAAGTTCCACAGCCCCTTATGCCATGTGCCAGTCCCTAGTCGTCATCCTGTCCCCTTCTCCTGAAAAGTTACCGTAGGAATGTCAAAGGAAATTGTACAGTTAAGATCAAGAATAATGGCACTAATAGAAAGAAGATTGACAGGAAAAGACGGTGCATGTAACACATTGGTGAGAGTGAAAGAAGGGGTGCATGCGACAGTGCCTTTATCCATGACAGGACTGGAGTTACCATCAGCAGTCTGAATGCTCTCCGACGTCGGTAGGTGAGTATAGTCCTGGAACTCACCGCGGGATCCCGTAACATGGCGAGATACCCCAGAGTCCATAATCCAACCTGATTGGTGGACAGCTGCCGCAAGAGTATGCGCAGGAATACCTGTACTGGTCTGAACAAAGCAAGTGATGTGATCCCCCGAAGAAGATGACGTCCCATGACTGCCGTCCGAACCCAGCTTCGTACTGCATAATCTCTCGAGGAACTCCTTCTCAAGAGGGGTTAACTCAGCCAGGTGATGTTCGTCCCCTTCTTCCGCCAGATTTGCTTTGTGGCTGCCAGAATAATTTTCCTTTCTTCCAGCATAACCGCCTCTACCACCTCGACGTCCTCCACGGCCCCGTCCACGATCACTCGACAGGGGTTTTGGACAAAATCTGATATAATGCCCTGAGTCACCACAGTTGTGGCAAACACCGGCCACAGAGGGAGGCTGATTGAAGGCGGCAAGGACAGACTTGTCAACAGCGACTTGCTCTCCCTACAAAGAGCCCTTGTTGGGCATCAATTTCAATCGAGCCTCTTCTTGTGCCATGGAAGCTATGGCTTCTTCCAAGGTTGAAAGCATGGGCTGTGCTAGGAGTACATTCCTTCTATGCTCAAACGCAGGGTTATGACCCTTCAAGAACTTCATCATCCGTTGTCGCAAAATATAATCTAAGAACTTTTGGAAATGTTTCGCAAATGCTGGTTCGACTTGTGCATCGTCCATCCCAAGCGGATCATAGTGATCCAGATCAGACCAGTATTTCTTCAACAGTACGGCGTACTCAGAGATGGTACGGTCGTCCTGGGCCACCCTTTCAAGTTCATCCTGCAGTTGGAAGACCCGCATAGGATTGCCGGAGCCTGAGTACATATCCTTCAAAGTCTGCCATATATCAGCAGCAGCCTCCATTGCCTCTACATTGTCCGACACCTGGTCGATCAAGGAGGCTGTCAACCATCCAGCCACAACATTGTTGACAATTTCTTAAATAGCAAACTCCATTGAGGAAGGATTATCTGGCGCCTTGGTTTGGCCATTGATGTAGCCAACCAAGCCTCGTCCCTTGAGCGTCCGTAGTGCCTGCCGTGACCATTTTAAGTAGTTGGACGTGCTTGCCAACTTCGTCTCCAGCTTGTCCAGCTTTTCCATTTTGTAGGGTGACGGATCCACATCAGTATGGATCACACGTGGGGTTGCCTCGGTTAATCTTTTTGATAAAATATCATCAACCAAGGCCTTCATCTCTTCTGCTGTCAGTTTACCACTGATCGAATCCATGGCGTCTTCAACTGTGATTCGTCGTCGTCGTCGTCTTCGTCGGCTTCGTCGTCGTCGTCGTCTTCGTCGGCTTCGTCGTCTTCGTCTTTATGTAAAGTCTCCAACAGAGACCTTACGAATGCGCTGCTAACGTGGCCAACACTGGCGCACGCATGTAGATCCTAATTTGCAGATCGAGAACGGAATACAAATAAAGCATTGTAGTTCCGGAGGACGTAATCTAGGAACAGAAGGTACAAATAAAGTATTTGATAGCCATCCGTCTTCGAATAATCGTCCACATAATCGCGCTCGCAAATTAGGGTTTGTGGGGGGGTGGTCGGCCGCAGATGTGGTCGGAAGAGAGAGGGGGGTGGGGGGTGGGGGGCGTCGGGGTCAGCAGGGGGAATGAAGGCTTGGGGTTGGACGTCGGGGGCAGGGGTGGCGTCGGTGGGGGGGGACAGGGGGGGCGTTGGCTTGGGGGGGCAGGGCGTCGGCTTGGGGGGAGGGGGCGGAGGGGGGGGGGCAGCAAGGGGGGTATCGTCGGCGGCAGGGGGGACGTCGGCGTCGGGGCCAGGGGGGGTGGGCGTCGGGGCAGGGGGGGTTGGCTTTGGGCGGGTTGGAAATTTTTTTTGTGGTTGTGGCTCTGATACCTTGTAGAGAATAATTGTTGTATATTTATTGATTGGCTACCCCACTACTTATAAGGAGTCTAGCTCCTCTTCATACTACATTTTTCCAATGTGGGACTAAATCCCTTATTAGTTCTCAACAGAAACCCTTCGTAAGCTTGCAGTCTATATCCCCAAACATATTGGGGTAGCCATCATTTTCCAGATCTCAAACCGGCACCAAATTTAGGCACAAACTTAGCACGTACCTCACACTCTTGAGGACAAGCTCCTGTGAGCTTTGTCTCCAAGCACACGCCCTTGATGCCCACAACCGTCGCTTGTCATTGTCGGCCATATTCACATTTATGAATCCATCGGTTTGATATGTCGTAAATATCCACCTCCATGGAGTGGCATGGTACGTAAGACGCTCCTATGTCCAAGATCAAGTCGTGGACATGGTACGTAGCACAAGGTTCTACCGTCTCGGTAGTCGCGATGATGAGATATCTTACAACTGAGAGATCCTCCTAATCGTCTTCCTTGCCTTTAGCCCTCTCGTCTATAAGCTTCTTGTAGTCCCGCTTGTAATGACCCCTCTCACTACAGTGATGGTAGTCATCATTGCGATCCACACTTTGTAAGATCCTAAGAACCCCAATGTTCTCGACAGTGTCTTAAGACTCCCCTTTTGTTTTAAAATTTCAGGGTGGACTCATGTAACGATTCATGTTGCTCACACCGGATCTCCTCACAAAACATACTGCTTTTGGCTAACTCCATCATGATATATAACTCATCCAGAACAGATTTGCTCACCGAAACCAGAAAAGTAGCACAATTTTCTAGTAGAGAAATCAAAAGCAGTAGAAACTGAAGTCCGTCCCAATCATCATCTTCATCGTAGATAGATGATTGATGATCTCTTGAACCTCGTTCAGATGTTGGATACCAAGGACATCTTCCGTGTACTTCGAGATGATGAGTAGGTGGATATGGAACGCATTGTTCCCAATAGTCTTCCGTTCGTACAACAAATGCAACTACTCCCCAATGCTAAATACATAACATTCCATTAAGACATGGTGAACCCCGAATCGTCCAACTATTGGTTGATGAATCCAATGTTCCATATGGTTATATTCCTTCATCAGTAGACTTTGTTTGTTGGCTTGACGCTTTCGCCCTCCAACGGATCGTGCAAATCTATACAGGAAAGCATATCATCCATTCTTACCCTCCATATCGTTCAGTTTCCCCCCTGTAAGGATAATCATATGCAAGTTAATCTCGCCATAGCCTTGGTTGTACCTTTGTCCTCTCAAACCGAGTCTTTGATACCACCTTGTAAGAATTCAGAGATGCGTGCAGCGAATATTTTGAATATTGACCATCAAAACACACATAAATATAAAAGAGCAGACTCTTACAATGTTGCTATAAAGAACCAAGATATTGCAATAAAGAACGAAGATATATCAAATCCATATATGTGGTGGCTTCAACCACCATGACAAATTCCAAGCTCTATATTAATTTAAAAAGAGTGGACTCTTACAAATATTGAAAAAGGAGATACACAAGTGTTCCAAAAGAAATTTAAAATCCAAATCCAATACTAGACCTCGTACCTAGGAAGTGATTGTCCACCCTCCAACCAGAGATGGCTTCGACCTAACAGAGATAGTGTCTCCCATTTTAGCTATCCTTTTGAAGTGTAAAATCTGTGAATGAGCATGAACTCTTCGTAGAATATGGTGGATTCTTCATGAATCTCCATAGAAGCAATAAATGAAGCAATCCCTTAAGGTCTTAAATAGGCTAAGAAATCCTAATGATTAATGATAAGACTCTATCTTACCCATTAAGCAAAGCAAACCAATAAGGACCATCCAAAATATATAAAAAAATCAGGCCCCAACTATTGCTTTCCACTAGATCATGAATTTCGCCCGACTGCATTGTTGTGCTCGGGATAACTCGAAATTATGTTGGAATTCCAATTGGTCGGTCCCAAAATTTTGATAGAATTTTGGGCAGGAATTTCTGGCCAAAATTGACGCCCGATCATGTCTGATCGATCCGTTGTCTTTGTGCGTCCTTCGTCGATGCTCGATGACACTCCATAATTCCTCTTTCTAGCCTCTCATAGACTGGAATATACAATGCTCTATTGTAATATCCTCATGCATATCTACATTCTTTATTAGTACTAATCTTACCTCTAATCCCCATGCATATCTAAGGACACATGTTAATACATCGATAAATGCATAATTTACATAGGTATTTCCACCAATACATTTATCAATACATATTTTACTTAAAATGTGTATTGATAAATGTAATAATAGTGCTAAATTTAATAACTACTCACAACCAATTTTTTTTTACAACTGATGATATGACATCCTCATATTGGTCCCCTCCTCTCGCATGGGTCCCCCTCTCCTCCCCTCCCCAATTGGGAGCTGCCATGTGACGGTTGTAAACAAGTTGTAGGAGTTTGGTTGTATAGTATCATCCTAAATGTAAGATGGACATTGATAAATATGCTGATAGAGGTACCTAATTGCATTTATTGATGTATTAACATGTGCCCTTTATGGCACATGTTAACAAAATCCTTAATTGAATACTAACACTAGTAATATCATTGGTTTGCTCTCTTTCTTTCTCTTTTCCTTTCCAACATCATAACCTATTTCTAGGCAACTTCTCCATAACCTCTTCTTGCTATTACTTAAATAGCTTCTGGTTGCATCTATATAGAGCTGAGATGTTCTTATTGACCCACCAAAACAAAGTTAGAAGAGAAAGAAGCATAGTATTGGTCTCTTCTGTGCTTCTTTGTTTGAAAGCAGCTGAGATCGAATGTGGGAGAAATCTTTGGCATTCTAAAGATTTCTGGTTCCAGATATCTAATTAGAACTGCAGCAGGTTCCGAGTCCAATTTCCGTTTGAAGAGCAATAGTTTGTTCGATCGACAAGATTAGTTAGTGTCCGATCCTATGGATGAACGATTATTTCTGTTATGTTTGATCAAGAGTTGAGGAGATTTTATGAGGTGATCAACAGGAACTTTTGGAGCAAAGTAGGCAATAGTCTAAGTACAATTGTTATTAGAAATCAAGTTTTTCTTCCTTTTTTTTTTCTCTTCGAGTTCCGAATATCGACCATGCCGGCAGTCATTCAAGCTCGAGTCGGGCGCGAGAAGCAGCGGTATGAAGACGAGTTCCGGCTAGTTGCGGGGTATTATGTCACTTCCTCTTCTTCTTCTCCAATCTCATGATCTCCTATACTTTCTTTTGGTCTAATTAGTATATATAGCAAATTTCTATATAGATTTTTAAATACCTTCCTTATTATTTTTTTATACTGAAGATTGTTATGTGAATTTGAGATTATAAGTTCTCTTTTATAAGAATCAAAGTGTAATTGGTCGTATGATATATATAACTAAAACACGTATACATTAGCTTAAAACCTAACCTTCAAAAGGTTATGTTTTACCTATTGATTCAACTTTTTCTTGGGTAGTCAGAGGTACAACAAAATTTTAGCTGGTGCTAAAAGTTTTGCCAAATTTGGCCTTTTTCTTTTTTTTGGCTTTTTTTGTTTAGAGATATTGTAAGCTTTGCACGCATATATGGATAATGCTTCACACTCCTGGAGGATGTGGTTCAAGTCCAAGAAACAGTTCTCTCCGTATATTGGAGGAGAGGCCGGTAAGGCTGCATATATCTTGATCCTCCCATGGTTGTGCATGCGCAAGAGCCTTGTTGGATTGCGACGCTCTTTATCGAAAAAGAAATATATTGACTTGTATAAGAGTTGTTAGGAATAATTGAAAATAAAGCATATAAACCACAAGAACTAGAACAAGAACAAAATAGCGAATAAGAAACAATTTCACGTGGACACCTTCAACTCGAAAAGAAACTACAATAGGCGATAACAAGTCATTTTCTATCCATCTATAGTAAAACCTCTCTATAGTGATAACTTTTTATAGAAAAAAAATCTCCCAACAGTGGTTACTATTTCAATTTCCATCCTACGTGTTGATATAGGATGAAGAATTTCTATGAGGGTTTCTATACGTAGAAACTCTCATAGAAATTCTCTATCTCTCATACAAATTAATATTTGGCCATAATTTAAACTAAATCATTAAATTGACTCTTTTATTTTATGCCACGTAGGATAGAAATTTATATGTTGAAACTCTGCCAACTAGGATAGAAATTTTCTTATAAGTAGGATAGAAACTCAATTTTAGAAACTTCTATTGGAGATAGCCTTAGTTTTTGAAAATATGTCTACCTCTTCTATCAATGTCTATACCTTGGATTTGATATGCTCAATTAATTACTTATTATTGTAGTGCATACTTAACTCTATACTACTTTCACTAAGGATAACTAAGTCAAAATAATAAGTTTTATAATTATACCTGTATTAAGTTATAACTTTTCTCATAGTAATAAGATCTGGTCCCAATATTATGATTAAGGTTATTTTCACTGACGTCCCATATGTTTTGTGTTTATTACGCGGATCTTTTCTAGTTTAAAAATAAATACACTGACACCTTCTATGTTTTTTGTTAAATACGCGGACCACCCTTAAGTTTTATAATTTATGTAAATGACTTTATATTGACCACCCCTACTTAAAAAAAAACATATAAAGGACATGGGTTATCAATGTATTTGTTTTTAAACTAAAAGAGGTCCGCTTAGTAAACACAAAATATAGGGGGTGTCACTTAAAGGGCTTTTAATGTATTTTCAAATGATTTAGGATACAAGAGGATCAAATGGCTTTTATTTTTAAATACCAATGTATGGTGTAACTAAACATGGCATTAATTTTGGCTACTGAATTTGAAAGAGAAGATGCATGTTTAATATCTACTTGTTTATGCATACTAATTGGAAATGCAGTTGTGCATATATAAAGCCACAATACAAAACTAAATTAAAACATACGGAACTACAATTGTTTCAAGTTTAATTTCTTGAATAAGTATGTATCTATATAAAAATAAAATGATGGTGATGTGTATATATATATATTATTTTCAGGGTCATACCATACAGATTGAAAGCAGACGCCGATCACTATGAAAATATTGATGTTATCGGAGGACTAGAAGTTCTTATGATATCTACACCGAATCGACATGACCTCGTCTTTCCAAAGGTGAGGACCTCCTCTGCCTCTGCCTCTTTAGAGAATTATAAGAAGTCAGTAGTCTTCGATCAGATGAGTACTACTCGTACATATATATATATATGGAGTTAATTAATTAATTAATGGCAGGGTGGATGGGAGAACGATGAAACTGTGGAGGAAGCAGCACGCCGCGAAGCTCTTGAGGAAGCTGGAGTGAGAGGGATCATTAGTGTAAGCCTCGATCATCTCTCTCTCTCTCTCTCTCTCTCTCTCTCTCTCTCTCTCTCTCTCTCTATATATATATATATATAGTACTGGTGTAGCTAATTAATTCTTTGCTCTCTTCAATTTTGTTGCTACGTAGAGTTATCTGCACCTGAGCATTTGCATACTCGACTTCTTATTACTGATCATAGAGGGATCAAAGGAATTTTTTTTCTTCCACAGCTGGGAATAATATTATGGACTTTTGATTGTGGGCTGTGGAATATATATTATGATTTTCTACTTACAGCTCTTCTAGATATGGGTTTATAATATTTAGAGGGTATTTAGACATTTTCTTACAGATGATATAAAAGGAGATTACTGGTATATATTTAGATTCAAAAACATTATTCTTTAATCTTTCTGGTATATTATTCTTTAATCTTTCTGGTATATATAGATATATATATTGGAAAACCGGCAAATTTTATTGTGACTATCGAGCCCAAGCACAAAGGTGGTGCCGGGAGATTGTCCGGACGACCTACAAAAGTATCAACGTCTGGAAGAAACCCAGATGGAAAATAAAGACAAAACAAAGAAAGTCTGGCGCCGGGAGACAGCCCGAACGACCAGCAAAAGTAACCGCACCGGGGACTAGCCCGTGCGTCTCAAAAGTATGAAAGAAAGAGAAGAGGAGGTAGGGCCCCACACCTAAGGACCAGAAAAGTCCTTAAGGAGGGTAGCTCGGGCCGCCGACAGAAGCTCCATAGCGTGGGAGAAGATCTGGTCAGCATGATCGGTTTGAGCCAGAGAAGCCAGAGCTTTTGCCACGCCATTAGCACCAGACGAAGCCTTGAGAATACCGATACTAGGGTTGAGTAGCGCTTGGATTTTGCGGGTCTTGTATTTGAGCGTCCAAGGAGGGACAGATTTGTTGGCGAGGATGTTGATAAGGAGATCATACGAAGTTTCAATTTGATTATAGATGATGTTCTGTGTATTTCACCATTGGAGAGCTATAAGGAGGGCATCCATCTCACATATCGGGCTTGCCACATCAGCAACGAACTTGGAAAAGGCTTTAATGAGGCCGTCGTTGGATTCCCTGATGATCCAACCACAAGCCATGCTACGGTCGTCCCCTAGTATAGCCGCGGTGTTCAATTTTCATCCCACCACAGGTGCCATCCGACCGCTGCTGATCCGTGCAGATTGTAATGTGGAGATGCTAGGCCCAGCCGGGCTAGCCCGACCCATCACGTCGGTCTCCAGGTTATGTGCACTAAAAGTATGTTAAAGATTAGCGGTGACCAGTCGAATGATATTCTGGACATTCCTAACCCCTTTGCCAAAGATATATAATGGAGTTCCTTTGCTTCCAAATTTCCCACAAGTCAGAGGTGAAGATGATGTTCCTGTTGATGTCTGCCGAAGTAGGGAGGAAGGAGTTTTGAAGCTATATTTGAGCAAGTTGATCGATAGTAGCGGAGGAAGTGGAGAGTTGGAAGGGGGCGGAGAAATAGGTCCAAATCTTATTAGTAGTCTCGTCCGAAACGAAGAGGTGATCGATAGTTTCAATGTCCGGATTGGCGCAACACACACATCTAGAGGCAAGTTGGAAACCCATAGTTAAGAGTCTAGCCTCCAAGAGTCTAACTAAAAGGAACACCATTACCATGCATGCATATATATAGTAGTATTATTACTTAGCCAAGAATGCAGGATAGGAGAAAACACTACAAAAATATTGTTAATCAGCGACGTATCCGTCACGACGACTCCTATCCGTCGCCATTTAGCGACGGACAACAATAGATCTCTACCTAGGCATCGTTAAGGCGTCATACGTGGTTAACAAGTGGCAATCTAGCGACGCCTTTACGTCGCGTACATTTTATGTGGCGATGTACTATGGCGTCACCTAGTTATATGACCTACTTTTATAAAATTATCACAACCCAATCTCCTTCCCCTTTTACATGCAATAAGTTCTACAAAAATAAGCTTAGATATATCAGATTGGTTAGCAATAGATTTGGATGTCAGAAGGCCAAAATCAGATTTGACAGTCAATATCCAATTCTAGCAACCAGTACAAAAGATCCATAGTACTGTCCATAACATTAACGTGATGCATAGCCCATGCAGCCATCTGACTGGCGAAGTGGAGACCCGCGACTCCGAGGTGACATACTAATTAAGTCGTCGCTAACCGAGAATTCTCATATACACGATGACTTAACGACATATGGCGACGCTCTTGCAATTCATAGGCGACACATATATCAGTTGCACAGCCGTCCCCCCCATTGAGTATCAGAAATCAATTTCAACATTGAAAAATTAGGAGTCGCTGCATGTGTGTCACCAAATAGACGCCAAACGTGACACTAATACGTCGCTAAGAAGCCGGTCAATCTACTGAAGGTTTTGGTCGCTAGGACGTCGCTAAGGCGACAACAAATTAACTAGTCCGTTGCTAGTACGACAAGAAGTCGTCGTCAAGTTGTCGTCGAGTCGTCGAAGGTTCGACTTCTTGACGATGGAAGCATGCTAGCGACAGGTCAACTACCGACGTCCATATCCGTCATATGTTTGTCGCCAGATCGCCGCTAATGCTTTTTAGCTACAACTGGCGACAAATTTGTCCGTCGCTAAAATTCTGTATTTTTTTTTAAGTATAAGTCAAAATATATACAACAGATTATATATATATATATATATATATATATATATATATATATATATATATATATATATATATATATACACTTGCTTCAAAAATAAAAATAAAATAAATAAATAAATAAATATATATATATATATATATATATATATGTATATATGTGAAGAAAAGTTAATTATATTGATATTAAAGAGTACACCACATAAAACTTATGCTTGGCTTCTAAGTGGCCCAAACATCTTTACATCATTAATAATCTATATTATGTAAGATTCCAATCTCCGAAGTAATGAATTATTCGAAAATGCGAGAATTACGCTCCTTCCATATATACCAAATTGATGCCGCAAGTCTGAGTCTTGCTGCTCGGAACCATTTAATTTGTGCCCTTTCCACTATTCCTTCTTTAGTGTCCATGTTCGCAGCCAGAGTCCCAGTATTGCCGAACTGCAACTGCCCCTCCTGCTCCATCCATTTTTTTCTTTGTCAAAGAGCACTGAAAAAATAGATGCTCTATATAACCTGCATAGCTGCGAGTGCCATGATGATGATAAGCTTTTTTTTGTGGTTGTATTGTGTAGGAAAACAGTTTGGGGATATGGGAGTTCAGAAGCAAGAGCAGAATGCAGAACTGTGATCCGGAGGGCGCTTGTAGGGGTTACATGTTTGCGTTGGAGGTCACCGAGCAACTCGACTACTACCCGGAGCAGTCTACACACCGTCGGAGATGGGTACGTATCTATAGCTTCTTATATATATAACCCCAACAAATTATATATATATCGATCGATCGATCATCGTCGTCCGAGAAAATATAGATTGAACTCAGATGTCGATCTCTATTCATGCAAATCAGGTTAATGTGCGCGAGGCGTGGGAGCTCTGTCGATACGATTGGATGCGAGAGGCTCTGCGTGTCTTCGTGAAGATCAGATACGCCCCCCTGGCGTCTTACAGAGAGATCTGAGCCCCCAGTACAGAATCGATAGTGCAATAAACGCACACACACTGCGTTGAAGAGCTAGAGTTCCTCCCAAATTAAGTTTCAACAACAACCTGAGAGAGAGAGAGGAGAGACGAACCAATGTTGTATGGCAAAAGATCATGAAATAATATAGAAAACCATAGGTTACATGTCAAGTTCTCTCTTGTCAACATCTAACATAACTTTCGCGCTATAATGAGCTTCTATAATATCAGCCGTGCGATATGGTTCGCACAGTACTCATCTAGTACTTGCGCAAACGGGAATGCAGTACGTACGTGGAACCAAAAGTGGAGGGAAGGACGGTGGCTCGCGTGAGTACGTAAGCACTGTGTGAACCATACGTCTTTTTTGCTATAATATGAGTTCCATTGAACTTTATTAGATCAAGATATTTAGTTACTGATAAAAGAGAAATTCAATCGCATATGAAGAATTCCAGATATGCTCACCTGCACGTAGTTTCTACATTTCCATAAGGCGGCAGACACTTTATAACATGGATTCTTACATGATTTACTTGATTTGCAAAACCAGACCCTCAAAAAAAAAAACATTGCATCTAACTACTTGTCTGAACCGTGGAAATTACATCGACAAGCAATTTTTTTTATAAGTAAAATTTAAAACTAAAATCTTTTATGTTACCGAATATGTGGATTATAGATCTCAGTTGATCCTGACAGAAAAGGGGTCATTAGATATACGGACAAAAAAAATAAATTTGTCAACAATACAATTACATACAACACTATCAAATAAGACATATTAGTGTTTCGGCTCCGGTACTTTTCGTTGCTAAAGTTACAGAATTTACCGACTCCATATTATAATGTCGCTAAACGTTGATATTTGCGACGAATTACGACTAATAGTGATAACAGTTTGATTTTTTGAAAATATGCTCGCTACTAGCCGGTCAACGTCGGTAAAAATTTTTTTTTTGCGATGTTTAGTGGCAATGCTTTATGATACGCCGCTAGATTTTTTTATTTTTGCAATGTTTAGCGAAAATGTTATATGATACGTCGCTACAAAAAAATTATAGGTGCGACGTTTAGCGACGTCCGACTTCAACGTCGCTAAATCTTTTCATATACCCTCGCGTGAATCCTACATTTTTTCATTCATCCTAAATCTTACATTTTTTTCCCAAACACGTACCCTCCCAAAGGCGACCGCCCTCCTCTCCGGCGACCGTCCTCGCGCGACCCTCCTCCCCTGCCCTCCTACCCGCCCTCCGGCTCCTGCTAGCCCCCCACCGCCTCCCTCCTCCTCTCCCTCCGGCTCCAATCCCCCATCGCCTCCCTCCTTTGTTGCCCTCCTCCCCTCCCTCCGGCTCCAGTCCCCCATCGCCGCCGACCCCCTCCTCGTTAAGTCCTAACCCTAACTTAGACACACTACACACACATAACTAACACAGACACACTGAATTTTGTAATGACACTGACACACACACACACACACTCTGACATATACACACAATTAGCGACATTTTTTTGTTAGTGACCATGAAATACGCGACTACACGAAAACGGTGCTAAATACGTCGCTAATTATTTTTTGTGACGTTTTTTCTTCATATTAGCGACGTTTAAGCGTTGTTAAATTGACTTATTTGGTAGTGCAAGAGAAACGACCATAGAATTACTCTTTCCAGTCTGATACCTACTTTGCGAAGCGAATGCAAGATATTCAATTGATTGTTTGATGCACTAGGCCACATTTGGTTCGCGGAAAGGAAAGGAAAGGAAATTGATTCTTTGTTATTTCTTTTCCTTTGGAAAATTATAATTTTCATCAATTTTTCTTTCCGGTGTTTGGGAAGACTGGGATTATAGTCGGAATATAACTTTACTTTCTATTATAGTGTTTGGTGTTTGTAAGGAATGAAAATAAAATCAAGTCAATTTTTCAATAATATTCTCGTGCTAATGAGAAAACTTATTACTCAAGAATATTTTTATCTAGAAGGTATTATGGATAAAAATGATAAATAATATTTCTAAGAAAGGACATTTTTGTCAAAAAAATTTGTAATAAATGCAGAAAAGTTGGTGGAAAAGTGATTTGGATGGAAGAACCATTTTTTTCCTCCTATTTTTTTACTCCTTGGGAATCATTTTTTCTTTCCAACTTCTTTTCTTTGGCTTCCAAACACATGAAAGAAATCACTATCCTTTTTCAAGCTCAAATTTTGGTAACCAAATGAGCCCTAAACTTATAAGCGACGCAGAAAAGCTGAAAGGATCACGAGCAGCTTTTGACTATGTTTGTTATTTTCTAGATATGTAATAATTTGATCCCCTTTACTGAATGAAAAAACTAATCAAACTTTGTCACTCAAATTTGTTATTGTCGGGAACGCCGGGGCACAATTTTTCGATGAAAAACTGAGAAAATAAAACAGTTGTAAAGACAACGTTTCTAATGCAACTCCTTAAAGAAGGTTTTGCAACAGAGATCCAGAAGGATTCTGCAAATTACGAGATCTAAAAAGATATCGTAATACACGAATAATCTAAAGAGATTTTCATGATCGTAGCAAACTGGCAGTAGTGCCTTCTAAAAAGAAGATACTGACAGAACTGCTAAAGGCAACAGAAGGATGACAGGCGAGAGATGGAATTGCTGGGGTGAATTATCACCGTTGCTCAAAGCTTTATTCGCCCTCTGCGAACAGCTTCCAGGAACCAGCAAGGTTGACGGAAAACCTTGGAACACTCCTGCTCTTCTGACTCCTCGGAAGACGGCGAACTCCTCTGGCAATGGCTGTACTCTTCTCTCTCTGTTTGAAGTAACAGAACTCACGCGTACTAAAAAGTACTAGTGTTAGTGTTAAACAACACGCTCACTACTCTGTTGTGTTAAAGAACACTTAGAGTTTTCTCTCTGGAATTCTGATTACTTCTACCAACTGAGAGAGAGGAGAGAACCTGCATATATAGCCCACGGGGCGGTTGCCAAGCAGTTGCCTGCACTTCAGGGTAGTGGCAGAACCACTCCTGAACATGCAGCAACTGCTGCAACCGTTCCCGCTCTAATATGCAGCCAGCCATACGCACATACGCACTCTACGCACACTGCGTACGCTGCGTACACTGCGCACACTGCGCACTCTACGTACGCTGCGTACGCTGCGCACACTGCGCGCACTGGGCTGCGTACTGGGCTGCGTAACTGGGCCAGCATAACTGGGCCAGCGTAACTGGCCGCACAACGTGGTCGCGCAAGTGGCTCGCGCAACGAGCGCAACTTAAGCGCACTATGCGCCTAGCGACGATGCTGACGTGCTAAGTGCAAAGTGCGCCAACAAAACGCCACATTACGCCTCATGAGCCCTTGAGCCCGAATCCGAGTCCGAGTCCGAGTCCGAGTCGCTAAGCCCCAACGGGGCTTAGCTCCTATGGAAATAAATTTCCCAAGAGCAAAAAGCTTACAGCTTATTAATTGTTGATTAAGCCTTTTTACCATTAATAATTAATCCCACATGGCACACACCCATGTGCACTACATGTGCATCTCCATAAAGAGTAAAGACTCATATATATGGAGATACACATTCCTTTCTAGCCGATGTGGGACTAAAAACCAAAACAAAAGGCTATATACCCAACAATCCCCCACATATCTCTATATATGAGTACGAGTGTTTCCCACAGTAACTGTCCATTATGCTTTTAGGATAGATGCCACTTAAGACTTGAATCTTCCCACGTGAGTCAAAAATCAAACTATAATACAAGAATGGACTAAGCCTTGAATTCTGCATCATAGCTGAAATTCTTTCCACTCACATAATGTAGTTACATGTGCTTCTGGCTGCACATTTAAGGCCGTGTGCCAGCCTGGTTTCAGTGTATAATATTGGGCGTCTACAAGTTTACCCTCAAGAGACGGCCTGATATCTCTTTGTCCATACACTATAGGTGAGTTCTTTATTAAAGAGACATGGCATGAAACGTCCAACGCTTCCTTTGCGGTGCTACGCCGCTATGACATAGCTTTAAGCCGAGGACCTTATCCCGAATCACCGGGAACCTCATCGTAGTGTCATACTACCCGTAGCATGAGGACTAGCCCCTTTGTAGTGCCAAACTACCCAGCATGAAGCCTTACGCTTCTGTGCGGTGTTACGCCGCTACGACATGGCTTGCAAGGCCGAGGCTTTATCCCTAGCCGGGTTTACCTCATTGTGGTGTCGTGCCACCCGTAACATGAGGAACACCTCCTCTTTGTAGTGCTGACTACATCCCTCTTTAATTCAATATACAGCATTAGGCCAACTGCCTATATGCGGTGCTACGCCGCTGTGACTTGGCTAACATAGCCGAGGTTTTACCTCCTTCGAGAACCTCATGGTGGAGTCACCGCCACACATAGCATGGAGTCACACTCCTTGTAGTGCTGTGCTACCATGCTTCCTGTAAAGCATACCAGACATTCCAAATGCCTGAGAACTCATTAAGGCATTTAAGCCAACCTCCCACAGGACCTGTTTTCCGCAGAAAACAACAGTAGACAACAGTGGTTATAGGTCCGTAACCTCTCCATGCCCAATAGAACATGTACCCACCGTAGACAACAGTGGTTATAGGTCCGTAACCTCTCCATGCCCAATAGAACATGTATCCACCGTTCCTGATATTCTTCCGATTAGTGGTCCTCCCTTGAACCAAAAGCTAGATGCCTAGTAGATAAATCTTTGAACTAATAGCATAAAACTTTATGGTAGGAATACAATAATACAATATCAGAATGCCTTCAAGCCTATTTTACAAGCTGTGTCATCGACCAGCTGGCGCTTGAGGCCCTTGGTGAACGGATCCGCCAGGTTCTCCTGACTCCGAACATCAATTACTGCAATAACACCTCTCTTGATAAGATCGTGTACTGCCCTGTGCTTCAACCGCACAGTCCTTTTCTTCCCGTTGAAGAGGTCATTTGATGCCACCGCCGCAGTCGCCTGGTTGTCGCAGTATATCGGTATCGCCGGTATTTGCGCCCCAACCACTGGAAGATCATACATGAGCTCCCGAAGCCATTCTGCTTCCTCGGCTGCGGTATCAAGTGCAAAGAACTCAGATTCCATGGATGACCGCGAGAGCATAGTCTGCTTCTTCGACTTCCACGATATAGCAGCTCCACCCATTGTGAAAATGTATCCACCTGTGGACCTCTCGCTCTCCACCTCTGAGCACCAACTGGCATCACTGAAGCCTTCCACTAACGACGAATCTCCGCTGTAGTACAGTGCATATGTTTGAGTCTTCTTGAGATATCTCATAACCCGTTCCATAGCTTTCCAGTGTTCAACACCTGGATTACTCGTAAAACGACTCAGCATTCCCACGGCGAAAGCTATGTCAGGCCTTGTGGCAGTAGTAGCATACATCAAACTCCCGATTACGCTTGCATACTCCAGCTGCCTGACGCTTTCCCCTGAATTAGGCTTCAGCTTCAGATCACACCTGTACGGCGTATCGATCCCTGGAAGATCCCGATACCCATAACGAGTGATCATTTTCTCAATATAATGAGACTGTGACAGCGCTAGTCCAGTGTCTGTCCGGATGATCTTGATCCCTAAGATCACATCAGCTTCCCCCAAGTCCTTCATACTGAACTTGCTTGAGATGAATTTTTTTGTCTCCGTGACACATCTAATATCCGTACCTAGGATAAGCATGTCGTCCACGTACAGACAAACGATCACACCTCTTCCATCAGCGAACTTCGTGTAAACACATTTATCCGTATCGCTGACCATGTAGCCATTTGACCTTATAACTTTGTCAAATTTCTCATGCCACATCTTGGGAGCCTGTTTAAGACCGTACAAGGATTTCACCAACTTGCAGACTTTGTCTTCAAGACCTCTGATGACAAATCCCTCTGGCTGTTGCATGTAAATCTCTTCGGTCAGCTCGCCATTTAGGAAAGCCGTATTCACATCCATCTGATGTATCACCATCTTATTTATTGCTGCGAGAGCAATCAACATTCTGATGGTGGTCATCCAGGCTACTGGAGCATATGTGTCAAAGTAGTCAATCCCCTGTTTCTGAGAAAACCCCTTGGCTACCAACCTAGCCTTGAACTTGTCAATAGTTCCGTCTGCTTTCATCTTCTTCTTGAAGATCCATTTGCATCCGATGGGTTTCGCTCCTTCAGGAAGATCAACCAACACCCAAGTGTTATTTGAGGTGATGGAATCAATCTCATTGTCAATCGCCTCCTTCCAGAAAACCGCGTCTCTGGTCTTCATCGCCTCATCATAGGTAAGTGGATCTGCTTCCACATGATAGGTGACAAAGTCACTTCCGAAGTCCTTCGGCCTCCTCACACGCTTAGCTGACGGCTCAGCTTGTTCTGGTTCAATCGTTGTATCAACAACAACATCTTCTTGGACCACATCTTCATTGAAGACTTCAGTCTCTTGTGCACCCTTATTATTCTCCGGAACATCCGGAAGAACAATATTCTTGTGCCTTACAAACTTGTCTTCAAAATATTCTGCATCGCGAGATTCAATGATATGATTTGACTCAATATCAAGAAATCTCCGAGCATCACTCTTCTCGGCATACCCCAAGAAGATCGTCTTTGTAGTCCTTGTCCCAAGCTTCTGAATCTTCAGATCTGGAAGCTTGACATATGCCAGACACCCCCACACTCGAATAACATTCAAGTTAGGTCTGACTTTGAACCAGAGTTCATGAGGAGTAATATCAGAAGTTGCATGAAGCACTCTATTTAGAATAAAAGTGGCCGTCAATGCAGCTTCTCCCCAGTAGCACTTAGGAAGGCCAGCAGTCAACAACATTGAATTTATCATTTCTGTCAACGTCCTGTTCTTCCTCTCAGCTACTCCGTTTGATTGAGGAGAGTACGGAGCCGTAGTCTCATTGACAATTCCATGTTCCTTACAGAACGATGCGAATTCATGAGACCTGTACTCCCCACCTCGATCACTTCTTATCCTTTTGAGTTGTTGTCCAGTCTGTCGCTCAGCTTCAGCTCTGAACTCCTTGAACTTCTCGAATGCTTCGTCTTTAGCCTTCAGCAAGTAGACGAACGCATACTTTGAGAAGTCATCGATGAAGGTTATGAAATACTTCATCCCGGCCTTTGTAGAGAACTGTTTGAAGTCACAGATATCGGAGTGAACCAACTCCAGAAGATCTGTACTTCGATTAACCCGAGGAAAGGGTTTCCTTGTGATCTTCGTTTGAGCACAAACTTCACATTTCTCTACCTTACCCCCACATTTGGAGATAAGTCCTAGACTAGACATTCTGTTTATTCTTTTACAATGAACATGTCCTAGCCTATTATGCCACAACTCAAGAGTATAAGCAGAATGAGTGACTTCATTAATAACATTAATTACATTGGACTGATTTACAAGCTGAATCTTGAACATTCCTTCGGTATAAAAAGCTTTCCCGAAATATGTTCCCTTGATAGACATCACCATCTGGCCAGCATTGATGTCCATCCTGAGGCCTCCATTGCAGAGTAGGCCTCCCGAGATCAGGTTCTTGGAGATAGCAGGAACGTGCTTCACGCCTTGAAGCGTCAGAGACTTGCCCGAAGTCAGCTTCAACACCACCGTCCCGATCCCGAGCACTTCAGCTTGTGTCTGGTTCGCCATCATAACCACTTCAGAAGTAGGTGTATAGGTGGTGAACCACTCCTTACTGGAGCATACATGGCAGGAGGCTACAGTGTCTACCCACCAGTCAGAGTCAGTCCTTACTGCATCAACCTGTGCAATCATAGCAACTATGTCAGTGATCATAGATACCTTACTAGGCTCTCCTTACTCTGATTGCTTGGTCTTTTCTTTACACTCATTCTTAAAGTGGCCCTTCTTGCCACACTTGAAGCAAGGCATTTCTGACTTTGGCTTCTTTTTCTTGATAGAAGTTCCCTTGACTTTTAAATTGTCAGGGATCTTCTTCTTGCTGTGGAAAGCCGCCTGCTTTCCCTTTGGTCCCTTGGTCTGAACCAGATTGGCGTTAGCCAATTGCTTGGACAGTGTGTCCACCCTTAGTTGAGCCCGCATCTGGTCCTCAACATAGATTTCCTGTAGGAGATCTTCAAGGGTGATCTCCAACTTCTTCCTATGCATGTTTGCATAGAACTTGCTCCACCCAGCGGGGAGCTTTGAGACAATCCCTCCAACAACAAACTTGTCAGGGAGGGGCATCGCCTCGTCTTCCAACTTCTGTCGTAGTTTCAGGAACTCCTTCACCTGCGGCAGCATAGACTTTTCGTCCTCAAAGAACCACTTGTGATATTTTTCAACCACAAATATTTTACTGCGGTTCTTGTCTTCTTCGTAGAGTTTTTCTAGAGACTCCCATATGTCTCTAGCGATATTCTTCTTAGAATAGGATTCTGCAAGGGAATCTTCTATAGCATTCAGGATAAGGAGCCTGCAAATACTATTTTCTCTTCTCCACTTGGCCTGAAGTTTAGTAGCCGCAGATATTGCAGCAGCAGACCCAGTATCTGGAACAGTAGGTTCCTCTTCAAGCAGCACGTGATCAACGTTTCTGAGTTGAAGAGTGAGATAAACCTTCCTCTTCCAGACTTGATAATGCTCTCCATCAAACTTTTCTAACTTACAGAAGTCAGTGTTGAGGAGTGAAGCATTAATGTTTTCCATCGTAGCAATAAAGCTTTGAGATTGTTATTGCCGGGAACGCCGGGGCACAATTTTTCGATGGAAAACTGAGAAAATGAAACAGTTGTAAAGACAACGTTTCTAATGCAACTCCTTAAAGAAGGTTTTGCAACAGAGATCCAGAAGGATTCTGCAAATTACGAGATCTAAAAAGATATCGTAATACACGAATAATCTAAAGAGATTTTCGTGATCGTAGCAAACTGGCAGTAGTGTCTTCTAAAAAGAAGATATTGACAGAACTGCTAAAGGCAACAGAAGGATGACAGGCGAGAGATGGAATTGCTGGGGTGAATTATCACCGTTGCTCAAAGCTTTATTCGCCCTCTGCGAACAGCTTCCAGGAACCAGCAAGGTTGACGGAAAACCTTGGAACACTCCTGCTCTTCTGACTCCTCGGAAGACGGCGAACTCCTCTGGCAATGGCTGTACTCTTCTCTCTCTGTTTGAAGTAACAGAACTCACGCGTACTAAAAAGTACTAGTGTTAGTGTTAAACAACACGCTCACTACTCTGTTGTGTTAAAGAACACTTAGAGTTTTCTCTCTGGAATTCTGATTACTTCTACCAACTGAGAGAGAGGAGAGAACCTGCATATATAGCCCACGGGGCGGTTGCCAAGCAGTTGCCTGCACTTCAGGGTAGTGGCAGAACCACTCCTGAACATGCAGCAACTGCTGCAACCGTTCACTGCGCGCACTGGGCTGCGTAACTGGCCGCACAACGTGGTCGCGCAACGAGCGCAACTTAAGCGCACTATGCGCCAACAAAACGCCACATTACGCCTCATGAGCCCTTGAGCCCGAGCCCGAGTCGCTAAGCCCCAACGGGACTTAGCTCCTATGGAAATAAATTTCCCAAGAGCAAAAAGCTTACAGCTTATTAATTGTTGATTAAGCCTTTATACCATTAATAATTAATCCCACATGGCACACACCCATGTGCACTACATGTGCATCTCCATAAAGAGTAAAGACTCATATATATGGAGATACACATTCCTTTCTAGCCGATGTGGGACTAAAAACCAAAACAAAAGGCTATATACCCAACAAAATTTACTTCTCGAAGACTAGTAAGATGTATGCGTAGAATTAAATTAAATTTGCAAGCAGCAACAAGTTGTGATTAGAGTTGGAAAGGAAAAATAATTTCCAAGGAGTAGAAAACTAATCATACTTTGTCACTCAAATTTAGTTCTCGGAGACTAGTAAGATATATGCGTAGAATTAAATTAAATTTGCAAGTAGCAACAGCTAGCTATTTGCAAGTGCAAGTTACAGAAATGACGTTAAGGAAGAATACAGGAAAACTGTATGAACTCTAGAATGACTTTATCAGGATATATGGAGACGTTGAGTAAACTTATGAGAAAGTGGACGTGCCGGAGTGGTTATCGGGCATGACTAGAAATCATGTGGGCTTTGCCCGCGCAGGTTCGAATCCTGCCGTCCACGTTTGAAAAATGAAATCTTCTTTGGATGCTGGTATTCAGACTCCTAAAATATCATTATGCACTCCTTTTTATTTTTTTAAGATTCAAATTCGAAATCTACCCCTGCATTAAATATGACATTGATTTGTATATGCATGGAGGAAGGAGTGCAGGATGACATTTTAGGAGTGTTAATAATGTTAATGCAGGGACAAATCTAGAATTTGAATGTTAAAAAAATTAAAGAGGAGCGCCGAATGATATTTTAGGAGTGCTAATAGTAGCACCCTCTTCTTTTTGCTGTTTATTTAGTTCTTCTATTTAGAATAATATTATTTGGATTTAACAGAGATATTAGACAATTAAGTGAACTTTGTAAGGAATCAGGTCTTATGCAAAGTAGATTTAGATTTCCTGTGTTGAGAAGCTGATGAATTGGGCAATTTTTACTATTGTGAAATCGAACGACACTCTTTGAAAGCAAAACTCTGAACTCCAAATCCAAATTCTTGTTACCAAACAAGCGCTTAACAGCATATGACAATTTGAACTCTAAACAACACAAAATCAATTAATGGTCTATTTATCCTATTTTTAGGGGTGTCTTCTTTTGTTATTATATAGAAAATATCAAATTAATTTCAAATTGCTTTCATAGCTCAGTTGGTTAGAGCACCCGTTTAGTAAGCGGGAGGTCCTGAGTTCAAATCTCAGTGAAAGCAATATTTAAATATTTTTCTTTACTCATTTTGTAAATTAATTTCTAGAGATTGTTTTTAAAATTTTGAAACTGAATTCTAAAGTTATTTTATATTTCCCTTTTTAAGGGAAAGAATATGAATTATATTACATTTATAATGTAATATAATTCCTCAACATAATGATATACGTAACTTGATTTCTAGAGTTTATGTAATTAACTGATATAAAAAAAAATCAAGTTCTTGTACACAATATATACTTAGTATAAAAGAGGTTCTAGTTTCTGCGATGCGGTACTTACATGAAACCAAAAGTGAAGGGAGGGAGGGACGGTGGCTCGCGTGAGTACGTAAGCACTGTGCGAACCATACGTCTTTTTTGCTATAATATTATTACTTCCATTAAACTTCAAAACTGCATAGCAAACGGGAATACAGTACTAGGAACGAGAACCTGCATTTAGAAATGCAGTTTGCTGCATAGGTTAAACTTTTATGTAACCGAATATGTGGGTCATAGATCTCAGTTGATCATGGCAGAAAAGGGGTCATTATATATACGGACAAAATAATTAAATTTTTCAACAATACAACTACGCACAACACTATCAAAATAAAACATACTAGCGATGTTTTTAGCGACTGCAGTACATAACGTTGCTAAAGTTAAAAGAATTTAGCGCCAGCGTCGCTAAACGTCGATGTTTGCGACGAATTACGATTAATAGCGACAACAGTCTGACATTTTGAAAACATGGTCGCTATAAGTCGATCAACGTCGCTAATTTTTTATTTATTTTTGTAATGTTTAACGAAAATGTTTTACGATACGTCGCTAAATTTTATTATAGGTGCAATGTCCGACTTCGACGTTGCTAAATCTTTCCATATACCCGATCGTGACTTTCCTCATTCATTCTAACTAATACTACTTGCCCCAAAACCCAATTTTTTTCCCCAAATCTGTACCCCTTCCTCCAGCGACAGCCTCCTCGTGTGACCCTCCTCCCTCCGACGAAGCTCCCTCCTCCACTACCCTCCTCCCCTCCTTCTGGCTCCAGTCCCCCACCGCCTGCCTCCTTCGTTGCCCTCCTTCTCTCCCTCCGACTCCAGTCCCCCACTACCGCCGACCCTCCTCATCGGACAACCCCCTCCTCGGTAAACCCTAACCCTAACTCAGACACACACACACACACGACTAATACAGACACAATAATTTTTGCAATGACAAAAACACACACAATTAGCGACGTTTTTTTCGTTAGCGCCCATGAAATACGCGACTACACAAAAATATCGCAATTATTTATTATGACATTTTTTCTTCATATTAGCGATGTTTTTAGGCGTTGCTGACTTATTTGGTAGTGCAAGAAAAGCGACCATAGAATTACTCTTTCCAGTCAGATACCTACTTCGTCAAGCGAATGCAAGATATTCAGTTGATTGTTTGATGCACTATGGCCTCGTTTGGTTCGCGGAAAGTAAAGGAAATTGATTCTTTGTTATTTCTTTGCCTTTGGAAAATTATAATTTCCATTGTGTTTGGAAAGACTGGGATTATAGTCGGAATATATATATTTTTATTTTTCATTATAGTGTTTGGTGTTTGTAAGGAAAGAAAGCAAAATCAAGTCAATTTACCAATAATATCATCGTGCTAATGAGAAAACTTATTACTCAAGAATATTTTTGTCTAAAAATTATTATGGATAAAAATGGTAAATAATATTTTTGAGCAGAGATATTTTAGTCAACAAAATTGTAAGAAATGCAGAAAAGTTGGAGGAAAAGTGATTCGGATGGAAGAACCACTTTTCCTCCTATTTTCCTACCCCTTGGCAATAATTTTTTCTTTCCGACGTCTTTCTTTTGGCTTTCAAACTATCCTTTTTCAAGCTCAAATTCTGGTAACCAAACGAGGCCCAAACTTATGAGCGACGCAGAAAAGCTGAAAGGATCACAAGCAGCTTTTGACTATGTTTATTACTTTCTAGATATGTAACAATTTGATCCCCATTACTGAATGAAAAAACCAACCAAACTTTGTCACTCAAATTTAGTTCTCGGAGACTAGTAGATATATGCGTAGAATTAAATTAAATTTGCAACTAAGAAATGACGTGAAGGAAGAATACCAGAAAACCATATGAACTCTAGAATGATATTACTAATAATATATGAAGACGTTGAATAAACTGATGTGTAAGTGGACGTGCCGGAGTGGTTATCGGGCATGACTAGAAATCATGTGGGCTTTGCCCGCGCAGGTTCGAATCTTGCCGTCCACGTTTTGTTTTTTTTTAAAACGAAAACTCTTTTTTTAAGATTCTATTTCTTTTTACTGTTTATTTTCTTCTTCTATTCAGAATAATATTATGTGGATTTAACAGAAATATTAGACAATTAAGTGAACTTTGTAAGGAATCAGGTCTTCTTATACAACTTGTGCAAAGCGATTTTTACTATTGCGAAATCGAATGGCACTCTTTGAAAGCAAAACTCTTACCACTTTTAAGTAAACATATCGATTTTTTTAGTTTTTTCAACTTCCTTACTCAGTCCTCCCGTCCCACTTAACAGCATATGACAATTTGAACACTAAACAAAACAAAATAAATTAATGGTCTATTATCCTAATTTAGGGGTGTCATGAATTATTTAGTGTATAAAAAGATAACAAATTAAATTCAAATTGCTTTCATAGCTCAGTTGGTTAGAGCACCTGTTTAGTAGGCGGGAGGTCCTGAGTTCTCAACTCTAAGTGAAAGCAATATTTAAATATATTTTTCTTTATTCATTTTGTAAATTAATTTTTAGAGATTGTTTTTAAATTTTTTAAACTGAATTCTAAAGTTATTTTATATTTCCCTTTTTAACTGAAAGAATATGAACTATATTGAATATGAACTAGTCTTTTTCCTCAACATAATGATATATATGTAACTTGATTTCTAAAGTTTATGTAATTAACTGATAAAAAAATCAAGTTCTTGGTACGATACATAGTATAATAGAGGTTCTAGTCGATGCTAAAATTGAATATCCCCCAGCATGGAAACCCCTCGCTCTCTCTCTCTCTCTCTCCAAAACACAGAACAGACATCTCAACAGATGTGATATTTACAAATCAATATTTTCAGTTGTACTTTACAAAACTAGTTCATCACAAGAAAAGAGACACTGCTGTGAGCATATGGCATAACATAATGATCACCATGATATTTCAATACTCGTTAATAATATAGTTAGTACAAGACTAAAACCACTCCAAGGAACATGACATAAAATGCATCTGTATTGCTTGCGGGATCAAAAGTAAATTCCCGCATTTTCTTTGCACCAGGTCTACAATATCATTATACCAATCATTTTGGACAAAAGTAAAAGTTGTTGTTGCAGATCAGGCACAATGCTTGCATAACCTCACCATAAAATGGGTACTAGTATCTTGATCCTTCCTGAATCATGCATCTTTGAGGATGTTCTTGCTCCTGACGCGGGACGAAGACCTAAAAACGAATTATTAGTATGAAATTAAGAATTTGAGAAGATTTGAATACAGAAGCTTTAATTGAAGAGTGAACAACAACTATTATAAATTTTTCTCAAAAATTATAATAGAAATACAAAATATACTATGATTACTATTGAAGACATAAACGTTGAAAGCAGAGAAGCAACGTTGATAGAGATATCTACTTTAAGGTTTTGGCATCACACCATATAAACTCAAAATAGATTATTAATTCTCAATTCTTTGATGCATACCTTATGAAATTATAAACTATTTATAACCTACAAAACAATCAAAAGAAGATAAACTAAATATCTAAGTTCTTATCCATAAGATAATTCAATTCATAACCAACCCAATATTAGAAATTATTGTTTTTCCTTGCTTTGAAATCTGCAACAAAAATAAAAATTAAAATAAAGGTTACTAGCCTCCGGGAAAGCCGCGCACGTAGCACTGCCCTAAAAGTTAATCCGAGTTTATGTGTAGACTTTGTCCGAATGTTCCTAGTGGTAAATTTTTTTCTCTACTGGTATCTCTTCGTCATACAAAACATAGAGAGAGCGGCCCTTGACTTAGCTCTGCCCAGAGAAAGAACAAAGAATAGAAGAGGTTTAGAAAGGCGAGATTTTGAGAGAAATTTCACGTAGGATTTTCAATATAGAAGAGATAAGAAAATGGTTCAATTTATAGGTACAATAGACTGTAACGTATGGCTGGATAATGTCACGTCCCGATCCCGGAGGATCGAAAACTAGCCACTGGACGTAATGCCTTACAAGTCTAGATTGCACTTGTAGGCAAAACTATTACAGTTACTGATATTTCTCAGAAAACAACGACAGCGCAGCAAAATCAAGCAGATAAATTGAAGTCACACAATATATGAAAAAATGTATCACTTTATTAATAATTACAATGGATTACAAGACTTGCAGTGGAATACATAATTTACAATTGATTATAAGATTCTTGAATAGCCAACTGAATATACACTTGCGATTTAGGCTTTTACCACCGAATATGCTGACTTTGCTTACAATCTCACTCGTACATCTGAGTTACACTGTTCCATACATTATGTCCCGTATAACAGAAGATATCGTCTTGTTATAAGAAGCGCTTCTGCGCACCCATCTGATTCATCGATACCAAGCACTGATCAAACGACTTCCCCATGCACGAGCACCTGAAATATTGCCCACAATGTGGGTCAGTACATCATTAATGTACTGGCAAGCGGTGTTGGCCCAACTCACCTAAGAAGACAGCACTAAGTAATTATGTTATAAAACATTATTAAAAGTGGTCTTTCTTATTGTCTTAGGATCAATTAATAGTTTATATCCGACAGAAATAAAACATACATATATTTCTTAGCCAGCATAATGTGAAGCATACAGTAATCACACTTAGTGATTGTTACCCACGGTCGTATAGCCATTCCTGTACATTTATAATACTTACCTTTCCTGCATAAGACATTGTTAGAAACAATATCATAATTCAATATATTTGTCACTGTTCAGGTGATTCTTACCAACAATCGACATCATTTCCTGTAATTGAGTAATAACTTACTCTGCCTGCATAAGACATCATTAGCACTGGACCTATCTATATAAAGGTCACTAGCGATACGCCATCATGGACTATCTTACTGGTATAACGGCGCCCCTTACAGTGCGGGTAGCTAGTCCCACTGAAGGTCCCGTATACCGATGCCAGTAGGTCGGCACCAATCCTTGTTCTCCCTAGGATGAACCGAGTCCGTGGCCTCGTATTACCGTTCAAGGAACTACCTTGTCGACAAGTTGTCCATGACCATGCAAGTATATGCAACTTATCTATGAAGAAACATATAATGCATGATAAGAAAAACTAAGTAAATAAGCCATATTTCTTATTTGTATTGCCATCTTGCCATCTTGCCTAATCCAATTCTTAGTGTAATCGACATTCTACATCGACGACGGAATAATAGAATGTTGTTACCTAAGTACTTCCTCACATCTTTGATACATACATCTTTTCAACCAAAACTCAATGTACTTACCGTCCAATTCTTGGGACTTAGCATATGTTTAGCATACGTTCATTCGGACATAATTCAGGCATACTCACTACCCATTTCTTGGGTCTTATTATTTATGTTACCATCTATTTATCGAGCTAAGGCTCGATATACTCACCGCCTAAGTATTTGGGACTTTTCCTTCACCTGTCAAGTATTTTATTGTAAAGCACGCAAGCATACAATTCATGGAAATGATACGCAACAGTTCTCGGGTTATGTGATAATTATCCTTCATTTTCTTTTCGACTTTCATGCAAGGTGTTATTCAGCAACTCAACGAGCAACATAGCATACAATTCTTTTATTAAGCGTGAAGCTAAAGAATTTTCGAAAGGTTCAACACTACTCACATTAGAAGATAATTTTTGCCACGATCGCATAGCCTTACAAGCAATCATTCGCATAATCCCAAGTCCAACAAGGCTTCAACGAACCAACCATCCATCATAAGGCATCTTGCGGGTCAGGACACTACAGATAATGACACACATAAAAACGTGTTGTAACGTTTTCGATTAATGTGGAAAATCAATAAGTGTAACGTTTGAAATAATGTGGAAAATCAATAGGTATTTTAATGTCGAACGTTCACATATTTATGATTCACAAACGGTCAAAAATTTGAGAAGAGCAAAAAGTTTTTTTAGGGTCTCATCCCGAACCCGAAGAGAAAATCGAATTGGCATTCGGCGCCCGCAGATGTGGACACATACCCGCACCCGTTACGCGCGCCGAACCAATTCGAGCCGAGCCGAACGACAATGCGCGCACATGTGGCCCATAGGGCTCCCACATAATTCAATAAGACAATAAGAAGCAAAGCAATATATACTCAACACACTCCCCCACTCCAGCCGAGATGTGGGATTATTATTATCAAGGAAGTTGAGCTTTTGCTCTTTAGACATATACACAGCCAACACCCAAGTGATAAAATTCTCTTTATTTGGTTGTGTTGAGGTGTGCACATGAGTTGTAGTGGGGCACAAGTGTGTGCCATGTGGAAGTATTTTTCTAGAAGAAAAAGGATTAATTCCAACAAGAATGCAAGTTAATTTTTGTTGTGCGGACTCGGACTCGGACTCGGACACGGACTCCAGGATGTCTCGTGCATGCACGGAAGTGTTCGGGGGGTAGGCGCGGACTGGCACACTTCTATGCTGATTGTGGGATGGTCTAAAATATCAAACTCTATTTTTGAGTATTAGTATTTTAGTCCCACATCGGATAGGAGAAGAGGTGAAGTCTCACCCCACTCTATAAATAGAGCCCCTTGACCTCCTTTGGAAGATGCACCAAGAAGATAGTTAATGGAGTCTGTAAAGTCCAGGAAGCCCGTTCAAGTCTCAAATATTAACTTACGAGCGTTCCAGAAGTTTTTCGTGAACTTGCTGGTTCCTGGGAGCAGATCGTGTTGGGGCGAATCTTGCTTTGAGCAACGGTGATCTTAATCACCCCAGCAAGAACCTTTCTTCTTTCTTCTCCTTCATCTAAGTTGTAACTCAGTTCTGTCCGTCTGCAACTGTGATTGCAAGGAAGAACGTGAGATTTATTTTCTGAACTCAGTTCTGTCCGTCAGCAACTGCGATTGCGAGGAAGAACGTGAGATTTACTTTCTGATTATTGTTGCTTTTGTAATCAGATTCATATTATAGTGTTCCTCTTGGATCTCGAGAATAATCTGAAGGTGAACGTTTGTTGAACCTCTGATCTCGACATCGAGTCTACCATCTTTGATCAAGCCCCGGAAATAACACCTGATAATTGGGTTCGTCGTGTCTTTCCCTGATGACTGCGTCGATGATATTCCAATGCACTTATCAGCCGCTGAGCACATTAACATGAGTTGTGTAATCTTATATATAATACCAAAACTTCTATCCTTCATCGTGAAACTTCACCTTCCAAATAGCGCCATTCTCCAATTTGTATATATCAAAATATGTTTAGATTAACTAGGAATAAAATATATAAATTACACACCTTCCCACCGACATGATTATTAACCATTAATAATTATACACTTCCAACTACAATAAATATTCATCATGTCAAAAATAAATTTATTTTAAAATATTTTATACTATTTTAAAATGAGTTTGTCGTCAGTATACATTTAAAAAAACAGACAGAAAGATAAATGCAACACACTTGCACGAATTCTAATAATAATAATAATAATAATAATAATAATAATAACTCTCTTAAATTGGAATGTCGAAGTGTGTTGGAGTTGAAAGTGGACTTGAGAGAAGGTTCTTGTTGTGAAGGTTATGGAACGAGTCCTCAATGGCGCTAGTGAACATGTTATTGTCAATGTCAAGAATCTGTTCTTCATCTTGTGATGGAAGGGAAGACAGTGGTGTCCAAAGTAATGACTTGCTCTTAGTATGGATTATTTTCATAGTTGACCAGATTGACTCGTAACTCTATTTACTCATAATGTGTAGGAACTATAAATAAATTATAAGATTTAGAGGATTTATCTAAAAATATGATAGGTTTAAGGAATCAATAGGCGAAAAAGCCCAAACAAAAAGTACAAGTAAATTTGGACGACCCAGTCATGATGACTAGCAGAAAATTTGGAGGTGGATAGTTAGAAAATAGAAAGGAGATCAGAATAGAGTGTTATGGGCAAATAATCGTAAAAATACAAAATTGGTATGACCTATTTGACCAAATTCTTAAAATTCAAATTGCAATGTCTCCTACAAGTCATGGTGATAGGATAAGGCCAACATCGATCTCTTGACCGGGCCAAGGTTTTGAGTCATCATTCTCGTCACGACACGACACAAGCTCGTTCATGTGGCAAAGAGATGATTGACGTGTTAGAAGTGATTCCTCCTTTGTCCGCTACGTAGTTGGATCAAATCCACCATGTCATTTTGCAGGTTGAAATCAAATCATTTTTGGAAAAGTTTTAGTTGCAAGGAAAAGAAAATATAAGTAAAATTTAAATTCTGTTATTTTTAAGGATCAAAGGAGTATATCTTCCAATCGTTCAAAAATATAGACAATTATTCTATATACATAGTTGCACATGCTAAAGGTATATATATAGGAACTAGTATAATAAATAATTTTGTGGATCTAAAATAAGATATAAAGAAAAGAAAAGAAAAAGAAAAAAGAGTTGTATTGAAGTTGTCCATGGAAAAATTCAAGTTTTCCAACACTTTCTTCCCTACAAGAAAGCACCATGGAAATGAAAAGTTCAACCGAATTATTGTTCCTAATCCCCTTTATTTGTATAGTTAATTTGATCATTATCGAGTCATTGCCAGCGGAAATTTCCATTCTTATGATCATCACTTTGTCCATCAGTGAAGCTATAATGACACGAAAATGAATTTTCTTACTAGTGGACATCTACATCAACATGGACAGAAGTTGTTAGGACGATGTTAAGAGAATGGTCGTTTCTAACATTCAAAGAACCATGTACAAATATTAAGAAAAAGTCTTGTTTTAAATATCTATAAAAAAATGACCTTCTTATGACATTTTAAGACTATGTTGTTGTAGTTTCTAAAAATATTAGAAATATTTAAACTAAAAATAAAAATTTTATGAGGTTAAAATAGTTTATGCTTTTCGGTTTTTAGATCCACGTGTGATCGTATAACTTGTACATGTTCAGAAACCGTTTTAATCGTCGGCACAAGTTGCAGGATTGCTAGGGCCTAGGTTAGCAAAGAAGTGTGTGATATCATCCTGAAAGGCGTTTAGAGTTTGTTGAACAACACACAATAGTGGCGTGTGGTATGTTAGGAAGACATTCTCACGTTTCATTTTTGGTTCGAACATCTTCAATGAATTATGATAAGTATCAACACAGAACTCTTTATTAATCATTATATCTAATGGTTGATGGCCTGAAGATGGAGGGGAAAAGTAACTGATCACTACATAAGAAATGGCTCCTATAGACCAAGTCAAAGCTTCCTAACTTTGCAAGGGATGTTAAGGCTAAATTTTAACTTTACATTCAACTATTACAGTTTTTTTAATTTTTTTTTTTTGAAATTCCACACACAGTTTTTAAACTTGAAACTCAACTTTCTTTACTCTATAATTTGATGCCATCAACGATTGGATATTTTTAACTTGGTACCATCCGACAGTCAGGGGTCAATTTTTCAGTTAAATAATTAAAAAAAAAACCCTAAAATACTCCTCCCTCTCACACCCAACCCCCTACTGCTGCCCAAACCCCTCCACCTCTTTCGTCCCTCCCCTCCCCCCCCAAGTTGTCCTCTCCCGCGCCCCCTCTCCTCTACTGCCCCCTCCCGCATCCCCCTCGTCCCTCGTCCATATCCCGCTTTTGTCGTTGCGCCGCCAAAGAGAGGGGGGGGAGAGAATGAAAGTAGGAATATTTTTGTCATTTTTTTTTTCTGTTAACATCAATAGGATATTATTGTTGACAATAACAGTTGAGGTATCAAGTTGATACATATTAAAGTTTAGGATATCAAGTTGAAAAATTAAAAGTTGAGGGTATCAAGTTGAAATTTAGCCAGATGTTAATTATAAGCATGAGATGTTTCTTTCCTTTACTTAGTTTCATTGCCAAGTCCACCCAACCCACCCTAACCTATCCAAGTCCTCCTGAGTTCGAATTTCTAGTTTTGTCCTCGCCATGAACCAGTAGCTTTTCAGACTGGATTAATAACGACCTACTATTTTTTTTTTCCTTCAAAAATCTGGTTAACCCGGTCGGCCCGGCCGATCAGACCACCGAACCATCTGCCCCTGTTAGATTTTGAGCTGGTTTGACCTTGACTTTTGTTTTGGATTTCACATGCAATCAAAGTTAATATGCTTGTTTCTTGACAAATTCTAGTAAAAATGCAAACCTTCTAAGTAGTACATATGTAGTTGTATACTATGTAATATATTCAATATAAAATTATAATTTATATAACTGATTTATTCCGAATTAACCTACTGGTTGGATCAATTTGACACAATCTGGTGTACTAACCAAGTCGATCTCTGGTCCGATTATTAAAACATTGGACCTAACCATTCTTGTCTTAGTTGTCTACCCATTTAGAGAGGAGTACACGTTGATAGTGCAAAAAAGAAAGAGCATTAAGTTTCTTGTGAATCGCTTCACAAAGTTTTCAGCACTGAGCTGCAAAGTTTGTATGTTCTCCATGAACCATCTAAGCTCATGAGTTGAAAGGACAGTGACAATTGTTGTTGAATCCATAGATCTACTAACCCATCTTACCATGTAAACGTGATACTCATGGAAAAACACTAAATAAATTAATATTTTACTAGGTGTGTGATTTGATGCTTCAACTTCTGTTTCTAACAATTTCTTAAGTCTCAACTCCTGAGAGACTAACCAACAGTGTCGGTGCAAGGTAAGTTCGACAAGACTTTAGATTAATTTGGGCAATCTCAATCACCCAAATCGAACGTGACCTGGAAGATGTCGGAGTTGTCGGTGATCCCAGGACTAACTCTTACAAGGGTCAAGGACAACTAAAATTACCTTCGGCTACGCCAGCCCAACCCCCTAAGGCTAATCAATAGGGATATTGGTTTGTAAGAGTGACTCTTATAACAAAGCATCTCAATCTACTTCAGTCGTAAGACTCTCAAACCATCTATCTTATTATGTTGTTAAGTTCGTGTCACATAGACAAAAGCAACCAAGATAACAAAAGTGGAAATAATGAATCCTGGGCTTGCCATAGATATTGATAAGAGAAATGGCACCCCCCCCCCCCCCCCCCCCCCCCCCCCCCCCCCCCCCCCCCCCCTTTTTTTTTTTTCCTTTGGTATACGACAACGAAGGGCGAGGTAGACGGTATAAACTTCATTACAAGACTTGAAGAGTTATGACTTTGTCTATGTAGGGATTCAAAGACGTAAGTAACATATACTTTAAATGTAGACCACCGAAAATTCACACAAAGATAACGATCACAATTCTGCTAGAAAGAATCAAGACAATCAAACCCATATATGTGGTGGCTTCAACCATTAGAAGAAATTCCAACCTCTATTAATTTTGTTGAATATAACATATATACGTCGGCTCTTGACCCCTTACAATCTTCTCAATAACAAAGGAAATCATAAAAACCCTAAACCCATAACTAGATCTCATACCTAGAAAATGACTGCCGTACCCCTCCAACCAGGAATGACTAGCAACCGATGCCTGCGACTCGCCCGCACACCTTAGCGACTGAGAGCCTGTACATATCACAACACATATATTCCCTTCAGCAAATAGTTGGAAACCCTTCGTAAGCTTGCAGTCCATATCCCCAAACATATTGGGGTAGCCATCATTTTCCAGATTTCAAACCGACACCAAATTTAGGCACAAACTTAGCACGTACCTCACACTCTTGAGGACAAGCTCCTGTGAGCTTTGTCTCCAAGCACACGCCCTCAATGCCCACAACCGTCGCTTGTCATTGTCGGCCATATTCACATTTATGAATCCATCGGTTTGATATGTCGTAAATATCCACCTCCATGGAGTGGCATGGTACGTAAGACGCTCCTGTGTCCAAGATCAAGTCGTGGACATGGTACGTAGCACAAGATTCTAAAGTCTCGGTAGTCGCGATGATGAGATATCTTACAACTGAGAGATCCTCCTAATCGTCTACCTTGCCTTTAGCCCTCTCGTTTATAAGCTTCTTGTAGTCCCGCTTGTAATGACCCCGCTCACTACAGTGATGGTAGTCATCATTGCGATCCACACTTTGCAAGATCCTGAGAACCCCAATGTTCTCGACAGTGTCTTAAGACTCCCCTTTTGTTTTAAATTTCAGGGTGGACTCATGTAACGATTCATGTTGCTTACACCGGATCTCCTCACAAAACATACTGCTTTTGGCTAACTCCATCATGATATATAACTCATCCAGAACAGATTTGCTCACCGAAACCAGAAAAGTAGCACAATTTTCTAGTAGGGAAATCAAAAGCAGTAGAAACTGAAGTCCGTCCCAATCATCATCTTCATCGTAGATAGATGATTGATGATCTCTTGAACCTCGTTCAGATGTTGGATACCAAGGACATCTTCCGTGTACTTCGAGATGATGAGTAGGTGAATATGGAACACATTGTTCCCAATAGTCTTCCATTCGTACAACAAATGCAACTACTCCCCAATGCTAAATACATAACATTCCATTAAGACATGGTGAACACCTAATCGTCCAACTATTGGTAGATGAATCCAATATTCTGTATGGTTATATTCCTTCATCAGTAGACTTTGTTTGTTGGCTTGACGCTTTCGCCCTCCAACGGATCGTGCAAATCTATACAGGAAAGCATATCATCCATCCTTACCCTCCATATCGTTCAGTTTCCCCCCTGTAAGGATAATCATATGCAAGTTAATCTCGCCATAGCCTTGGTTGTACCTTTGTCCTCTCAAACCGAGTCTTTGATACCACCTTGTAAGAATTCAGAGATGCGTGCAGCAAATATTTTGAATATTGACCATCAAAACACACATAAATATAAAAGAGCAGACTCTTACAATATTGCTATAAAGAACCAAGATATTGCAATAAAGAACGAAGATATATCAAATCCATATATGTGGTGGCTTCAACCACCATGACAAATTCCAAGCTCTATATTAATTTAAAAAGAGTGGACTCTTACAATATTGAAAAAGGAGATACACAAGTGTTCCAAAAGAAATTTAAAATCCAAATCCAATACTAGACCTCGTACCTAGGAAGTGATTGTCCACCCTCCAACCAGAAATGACTTCGACCTAACGGAGATAGTGTCTCCCATTTTAGCTATCCTTTTGAAGTGTAAAATCTATGAATGAGCATGAACTCTTCGTAGAATATGGTGGATTCTTCATGAATCTCCATAGAAGCAATAAATGAAGCAATCCCTTTAAGTCCTTAAATAGGCTAAGAAATCCTAATGATCAATGATAAGACTCTATCTTACCCATTAAGCAAAGCAAACCAATATGGACCATCCAAAATATATAAAAAATCAGGTCCCAACTTTTGCTTTCCACTAGATCATGAATTTCGCCTTTAGAATTTCGCCTGACTGCATTGTTGTGCTCGGGATAACTCGAAATTATGTTGGAATTCCAATTGGTCGGTCCCAAAATTTTGATAGAATTTTGGGCAGGAATTTCTGGCCAAAATTGACGCCCGATCATGTCTGATCGATCCGTTGTCTTTGTGCGTCCTTCGTCGATGCTCGATGACACTCCATAATTTCTCTTTCTAGCCTCTCATAGACTTGGAATATACAATGGTCTATTGTAATATCCCCATGCATATCTACATTCTTTATTAGTACTAATCTTACCTCTAATTAATTGAAGGATTTTGTTAACATGTGTCCTAAGGACACATGTTAATACATCGATAAATGCATAATTTACATATGTATTTCCACCAACATATTTATCAATACATATTTTACTTAAAATGTGTATTGATAAATGTAATAATAGTGCTAAATTTAATAACTACTCACAATCAAATTTTTTACAACCGATGATATGACATCCTCACAGAGGCGGAGCCAAGATTCAAATTCTGGCGGTGCCGTACTAATTGTAAATAAAATTAGAGGATGGAAGAATTAAGATCAATTCCTTCACTTTCAACTTTTCTAAATTTTTTGGAAGGAATTTCAGATGGAAGAATCTCATTATTAGAGGATGTCAATGGCGCTTTAGGAGTGGCCGAATCTAATTCATTTGCTGTCTTATTTTGAAAAAGCTTATCAATTGTAACATGTTTTCCCATTTCATTACCAAGTTCACAATAACCCTGTAAAAACAACATCCAACATGAAACATGAAACTAAAAAAAAGACAACAACATTATTGTCAATGACTACAAAAAAAAAACAATTTAATATGTAGAACTTATAAAATGACAAACAATATTCTTTCATGCATCACATATGAAGAAAAAATTTAATTACCGAGTGTTATTGTAAAACAAAGTATAAACATCATACCAGGAATAGAAAATATGGTCGCTCCGCCGAAAAGCCAAAAAAAATTTGAGAAAGGGACAGCTCGAGATTTTTCTGGAACAAGGTTGAACGAGAGATGGAGATATGATTAAACGAAGGGATCAATTTTATTTCTTTTCTTTTTTTGAGAAAATATGGTACATTCTCTTATTTTGGTAATTTTTTTGAAAAAGAAATAAGCTAATTATGTAGGTTTAGAATTAATAAAATATTTTGAAATATATGTTGGGACTTGAGATAGATGTAATCAAATCAAATCTCAAAAGAAATTTATCATAACTTTAGTTTTTAAATATTTGGTAATAGGTGGAACGCTATATATGGCATTATTCCAACATTTAAAGGTGTATAAAATCTATCAGTTCCTATCTATCCGGAAATATGTAAACTTTCTATCACAATATCCTCCGTAAATATTTGCACTTTCTGTGCGCACGGAAAAATATTCGATTTTTTTTTTTTTTTTTGGGGCCGTGGCCCCCCTTAGACTCCTAATAGATCCGCCTTTGCATCCTCATATTGGTCCCCTCCTCTCGCATGGGTCCCCCTCTCCTCCCCTCCCCAATTGGGGGCTGCCATGTGACGGTTGTAAACAAGTTGTAGGAGTTTGGTTGTATAGCATCATCCTAAAAGTAAGATGTACATTGATAAATGTGCTGATAGAGGTAGCTAATTAATTGTGCATTTATTGATGTATTAACACATGTTAACAAAATCCTTAATTGAATACTAACACTAGTAATATCATTGGTTTGCTCTCTTTCTTTCTCTTTTCCTTTCCAACATCATAACCTATTTCTAGGCAACTTCTCCATAACCTCTTCTTGCTATTACTTAAATAGCTTCTGGTTGCATCTATATAGAGCTGAGATGTTCTTATTGACCCACCAAAACAAAGTTAGAAGAGAAAGAAGCATAGTATTGGTCTCTTCTGTGCTTCTTTGTTTGAAAGCAGCTGAGATCGAATGTGGGAGAAATCTTTGGCATTCTAAAGATTTCTGGTTCCAGATATCTAATTAGAACTGCAGCAGGTTCCGAGTCCAATTTCCGTTTGAAGAGCAATAGTTTGTTCGATCGACAAGATTAGTTAGTGTCCGAGCTAGCCTATGGATGAACGATTATTTCTGTTATGTTTGATCAAGAGTTGAGGAGATTTTATGAGCTGATCAATAGGAACTTGTGGAGCAAAGTTGGCAACTGTGTAGTCTAAGTACAATTGTTATTAGAAATCAAGTTTTTCATCCTTTTTCTTTTCTTTCTCTTCGAGTTCCGAATATCGACCATGCCGGCAGTCATTCAAGCTCGAGTCGGACGCGAGAAGCAGCGCGGTATGAAGACGAGTTCCGGCTAGTTGCGGGGTATTATGCCACTTTCCTCTTCTTCTTCTCCAATCTCATGATCTTCTACTTTCTTTTGGTCTTTTTTCTTCGGCTAATTAGTATATATAGCAAATTTCTATATAGATTTTTAAATACTTTCCTTATTTTTTCACTGAAGATTGATATGTGAATTTGAGATTATAGTTCTCTTTTATAAGAATCAAAGTATAATTGGTCATATGGTATATATAACTAAAACACGTATACATTAGCCTAAAACCTAACCTTCAAAATGTTATGTTTTACCTAATGATTCAACTTTTTCTTGGGTAGTCAGAGGAACAACAAAATTTTAGCTGGTGCTAAAAGTTTTGCCAAATTTGGCCTTTTTCTTTTTTGGCTTTTTTTGTTTAGAGATATTGTAAGCTTTGCACGCATATATGGATAATGCTTCACACTCCTGGAGGATGTGGTTCAAGTTCAAGAAACAGTTCTCTCCGTATATTGGAGGAGAGGCCGGTAAGGCTGCATATATCTTGATCCTCCCATGGTTGTGCATGCGCAAGAGCCTTGTTGGATTGCGACGCCCTTTTATCGAAAAAGAAATATATTGACTTATATAAGAGTTGTTAGGAATAAGTGAAAATAAAGCATATAAACCACAAGAACAAGAACAAAATAGCCAATAAGAAACAATTTCGCGTGGACACCTTTAACTCGAAAAGAAACTACAATAGGCGATAACAAGTCATTTTCTATCCAACTATAGTAAAACCTCTCTATAGTGATACTCTACATAGAAATAACTTTCATATAGTTATAATAAAAAATTATGGTCCCAGATTGGACCATTTATAAATTAGAATCAACTCTATCTCTACTATTTCTATAGTAGAAACTTTTTATAGAAAAAACCCTCTCCCAACAGTGGTTACTATTTCAATTTCCATCCTACGTGTTGATATAGGATGAATAATTTCTATGAGGGTTTCTATATGTAGAAACTATCATTGAAATTCTCTTTCTCTCATACAAATTAATATTTGGCCATAATTCAAACTAAATCATTAAATTGACCCTTTTATTTTATGCCACGTAGGATAGAAATTTATATGTTGAAACTCTGCGAACTAGGATAGAAATTTTCTTATAAGTAGGATAGAAACTTCTATTGGAGATGGCCTTAGTTTTTGAAAATATGCATGTCTATCTCTTCTATCAATGTCTATACCTTGGATTAGACATGCTCAATTAATTAATTATTATTGTAGTGCATACTTAACTCTATACTACTTTCACTAAGGATAACTAAGTCAAAATAATAATTTTTTGTAACTATACCTTTATTAACTTATAACCTTTCTGATCATAGTAGTAAGATTAGTTTGGTCCCAATATTATGATTAGGGTTATTTACACTGACGTCCCATATGTTTTATGTTTATTATGCAGATCTCCTCTAGTTTAAAAATAAATAGACCGACACCTCCTATGTTTTGTGTTAAATGCACGGACTACCCTTAAGTTTTATAATTTATGTAAATGACTTTACACTGACTACCCCTACTTAAAAAAAAGGTTAATTGCATTAACTACCCCTATGTTTTACACTTATTACACGGACCACTCCTGTTTGAAACTAATTACACGGGCACCCACTATAGTTTCTATTTTCTATAGAAACTAATATCACTGACCACACCTATGGTTAATAAAATTTACAAAGGAGATGGGTGGTCAGTGTAATTATTTTCGGAATAGAGGTAGTCCCTGTAATACTCATGAAATATATGGGAGGTCAGTATAATTAACCCAAAAACATATAAAGGGCAGGAGGTATCAGTATTTAGGGGAGGTCCGCTTAGTAAACACAAACATAGGGGCAGGGCCGACCCTGAGCTGATGGGGGCCTAAGGCGAAACTTTCAAAATGGGCCCCCTATACATAATGTAAAAAAAAGTAAATGTAACAAAAAGTTGTTGCCACCAAGATTTGAACCAAGGACCTATAAAGTAAAAGTCTAACACCATAACCACTACACCACAATATTTTATGTTAAAAAAAATTCATGATATATACTAATTCTATTGTAGATAGATTTATGTTGGTACCCCCTTTCGTCTGGGGGCCCTGGGCCGTCGTCCGGCCTGTTCTGGGCCAGGGCCGCCCCTGCATAGGGGGGTGTCAGTTAAAGAGATTTTAATGTATTTTCAAATGATTTAGGATACAAGATGATCAAATGGCTTTTATTTTTAAATACCAATGTATTATGTATGGTGTAACTAAACATGGCATTAATTTTGGCTACTGAAAGAGAAGATGCATGTTTAATATCTACTTGTTTATGCATACTAATTGGAAATGCAGTTGTGCATATATAAAGCCACAATACAAAACTAAATTAAAACATACGGAACTACTATTGTTTCAAGTTTAATTTCTTGAATAAGTATGTATGTATATAAAATTATGGTGATGTGTATATATATATATTATTTTCAGGGTCATACCATACAGATTGAAAGCAGACGCGGATCACTATGAAATCGATGTTTTCGAAGGACTAGAAGTTCTTATGATATCTACACCGAATCGACATGACCTCGTCTTTCCAAAGGTGAGGACCTCCTCTGCCTCTGCCTCTTTAGAGAATTATAAGAAGTCAGTAGTCTTCGATCAGATGAGTACTACTCGTATATATATATATATATATATATATATATATATATATATATAGATATATATATATATATATATATATATATATATATATATATATATATATATTTTATATATACGAGTACTACTCGTATATATATATATATATATATATATATATATATATATATATATATATATATATATATATATATATATATATATATATATATATATATATATATATTTTTTTTTTTTTCTCGTGTGTATATATATATATATATATATATATATATATATATATGGAGTTAATTAATTAATTAATGGCAGGGTGGATGGGAGAACGATGAAACTGTGGAGGAAGCAGCACGCCGCGAAGCTCTCGAGGAAGCAGGAGTGAGAGGGATCATTAGTGTAAGCCTCGATCATCTTGTTAATAATTAGTTGTCAATTAGTTGTCATTTTCCTTTCTTAATTTTTTGGTAAGTCATTAAAGTCCTTAATGATCTTTCCTTTCTTTAGAATTTTGTATCTGGTCTTTATTCTAGCACTTTGTATTCCTATTAATATGGGATCTCTGCCTTGAGAAAAGAAAAGAACAAGAAATTAGAATCTTCTTCCAATATACACTTGTGCGGTGTCTTTAGAGAATTCTAACACATCTCTATATATATATATATATATATATATAGTACTGGTGTAGCTAATTAATTCATCGCTCTCTTTGATCTTTCATTTTGTTGCTACGTAGAGTTATCTGCACCTGAGCATTTGCATATTCGACTTCTTATTACTGATCATAGAGGGATCAAAGGAATTTTTTTTCTTCCACAGCTGGGAATAATATTATGGACTTTTGATTGTGGGCTGTGGAATATATATTATGATTTTCTACTTACAGCTCTTCTAGATATGGGTTTATAATATTTCGAGGGTATTTAGACATTTTCTTACAGATGATATAAAAGGAGATTACTGGTATATATTTAGATTCAAAACATTATTCTTTAATCTTTCTGGTATATTATTCTTTAATCTTTCTGGTATATATATAGATATATATATTGGAAAACCGGCAAATTTTATTGTGACTATCGAGCCCAAGCACAAAGGTGTCGCCGGGAGATTGTCCGGACGACCTACAAAAGTATCAACGTCTGGAAGAAATCCAGACGGAAAATAAAGACAAAACAAAGAAAGTCTGGCGCCGGGAGACAGCCCGAACGACCAGCAAAAGTAATCGCACCGGGGACTAGCCCGTGCGTCTCAAAAGTATGTAAGAAAGAGAAGAGGAGGTAGGGCCCCACACCTAAGGACCAGAAAGTCCTTAAGGAGGGTAGCTCGGGCCGCCGACAGAAGCTCCATAGCGTGAGAGAAGATCTGATCAACATGATCGGTTTGAGCCAGAGAAGCCAGAGCTTTTGCCACGCCATTAGCACCAGACGAAGCCTTGAGAATACCGATACTAGGGTTGAGTAGCGCTTGGATTTTGCGGGTCTTGTATCTGAGCGTCCAAGGAGGGGCAGATTTGTTGGCGAGGATGTTGATAAGGAGATCAGACGAGGTTTCAATTTGATTATAGATGATGTTCTGTGTATTGCACCATTGGAGAGCTATAAGGAGGGCATCCATCTCACATATCGGGCTTGCCACATCAGCAACGAACTTGGAAAAGGCTTTAATGAGGCCGCCGTTGGATTCCCTTATGATCCCACCACAAGCCAGGCTACGGTCGTCCCCTAGTATAGCCGCGGTGTTCAATTTTTATCCCACCACAGGTGCCACCCAACCGTCGCTGATCCGTGCATATTGCAATGTGGAGATGCTAGGCCCAGCCGGGCTAGCCCGACCCATCACGTCGGTCCCCAGGTTATGTGCACTAAAAGTATGTTGAAGATTAGCGGCGACCAGTCGAATGATATTCTGGGCATTCCTAACCCCTTTGCCAAAGATAATGGAGTTCCTTTGCTTCCAAATTTTCCACAAGCCAGAGGTGAAGATGATGTTCCTGCTGATGTCTGCCGAAGTAGAGAGGAAGGAGTATTTTGAAGCTATACTTGAGCAAGTTGATCGATAGTAGCGGAGGAAGTGGAGAGTTGGAAAGGGGTGGAGAAATGGGTCCAAATCTTATTAGTAGTCTCGTCCGAAATGAAGAGGTGATCGATAGTTTCAATGTCCTGGTTGGCGCAACACACACATCTAGAGACAAGTTGGAAATCCATAGTTAAGAGTCTAGCCTCCAAGAGTCTAACTAAAAGGAACACCGTTACCATGCATGCATATATATAGTAGTATTATTACTTAGCCAAGAATGCGGGATAGGAGAAAACACTACAAAAATATTGTTAATCAGCGACGTACCAGTGACGACGACTCCTATCCATTGCCATTTAGCGACGGACATGCGTCGGTTCGACGACCAACAATAGATCTCTACCTAGGCGTCGTTAAGGCGTCATACGTGGTTAACCTGTGGCAATCTAGGGACGCCTTTACGTCGCGTACATTTTATGTGGCGATGTCCTATGGCGTCACCTAGTTATATGACCTACTTTTATAAAATTATCACAACCCAATCTCCTTCCCCTTTTACATGCAATAAGTTCTACAAAAATAAGCTTAGATATATCAGATTGGTTAGCAATGGATTTGGATGTCAGAAGGCCAAAATCAGATTTGACAGTCAATATCCAATTCTAGCAACCGATACAAAAGATCCATAGTACTGTCCATAACATTAACGTGATGCATAGCCCATGCAGCCATTTGACTGGCGAAGTGGAGACCCGCGACTCCTAGGCGACATACTAATTAAGTTGTCGCTAACTGAGAATTCTCATATACACGACAACTTAGCGACATATGGCGACGCTCTTGCAATTCATAGGCGACACATATATCAGTTGCACAGCCGTCGCCCCATTGAGTATCAGAAATCAATTTCAACATTGAAAAATTAGGAGTCGCTGCATGTGTGTCACCAAATAGACGCCAAACGTGACACTAATACGTCGCTAAGAAGCCGGTCAATCTACTGAAGGTTTTGGTCGCTAGGACGTCGCTAAGGCGACAACAAATTAACTAGTCCGTTGCTAGTACGACAAGAAGTCGTCGTCAAGTTGTCGTAGAGTCGTCGAAGGTTCGACTTCTTGACGATGGAAGCATGCTAGCGACAGGTCAACTACCGACGTCCATATCCGTCATATGTTTGTCGCCAGATCGCCGCTAATGCTTTTTAGCTACAACTGGCGACAAATTCGTCCGTCGCTAAAATTATGTATTTTTTTTATAGTGAAAGTCAAAATATATACAACAGATTATATATATATATATATATATATATATATATATATATATATATATATATATATATATATATATATATATATATATATATAATCTGTTGTATATATTTTGACTTTATATACTTGCTTCAAAAAAAATATAAATATAAATATATATATATATATGTATATATGTGAAGAAAAGGTAATTATATTGATATTAAAGAGTACACCACATAAAACTTATGCTAGGCTTCTAAGTGGCCCAAACATCTTTACATCATTAATAATTTATATTATGTAAGATTCCAATCTCCGAAGTAATGAATCATTCGAAAATACGAGAATTACGCTCCTTCCATATATACCAAATTGATGCCGCAAGTCTGAGTCTTGGAACCAGAGCTCGGAACCATTTAATTTGTGCCCTTTCCACTATTCCTTCTTTAGTGTCCATGTTCGCAGCCAGAGTCCCAGTATTGCCGAACTGCAACTGCCCCTCCTGCTCCATCCATTTTTTTCTTTGTCAAAGAGCACTGAAAAAAATAGATGCTCTATATAACCTGCATAGCTGCGAGTGCCATGATGATGATAAGCTTTTTTTTGTGGTTGTATTGTGTAGGAAAACAGTTTGGGGATATGGGAGTTCAGAAGCAAGAGCAGAATGCAGAACTGTGATCCGGAGGGCGCTTGTAGGGGTTACATGTTTGCGTTGGAGGTCACCGAGCAACTCGACTACTACCCGGAGCAGTCTACACACCGTCGGAGATGGGTATCTATAGCTTCTTATATAACCCCAACAAATTATATATATATCGATCGATCGATCATCGTCGTCCGAGAAAATGTAGATTGAACTCAGATCTCGATCTTATTCATGCAAATCAGGTTAATGTGCGCGAGGCGTGGGAGCTCCGATACGATTGGATGCGGAGAGGCTCTGCGTGTCTTCGTGAAGATCAGATACGCCCCGTGGGTCTTACAGAGAGATCTGAGCCCCAGTACAGAGTCGATAGTGCAATAAACGCACACAACTGCGTTGAAGAGCTAGAGTTCCTCCCAAATAAGTTTCAACAACAACCTGAGAGAGAGAGAGAGAGAGAGGAGAGAGAGAGAGAGGAGAGACGAACCAATGTTGTATGGCAAAAGATCATGAAATAATATAGAAAACCATAGGTTACATGTCAGTCAGTTTCTCTTGTCAACATCTAACATAACTTCGCGCTATAATGAGCTTCTATAATTCAGCCGTGCAATATGGTTAGAGCGAGTACTCATCTAGTACTTGGTACGTGGAACCCAAAATGGAGGGAAGGACGGGGATCGCCTGAGTACGTAAGCACTGTGTGAACCATACGCTTTTTTGCTATAATATTAGTTCCATTGAACTTTATTAGATCAAGATATTTAGTTGCTGATAAAAGAGAAATTCAATCGCATATGAAGAATTCCAGATATGCTCACCTGCACGTAGTTCTACATTTCCATAAGCGGCAGACACTTTATAACATGGATTCTTACATGATTTACTTCATTTGCAAAACCAGATCCTCAAATAACATTGCATCTAGCTAATTGTCTGAACCATGAAATTGAAAATTACATCGACAACCATTTTTTTATAAATAAAAATTTAAACTAAAATCTTTTATGTTACCGAATATGTGGGTCATAGATCTCAGTTGATCATGGCAGAAAAGGGGTCATTATATATACGGAAAACACTATCAAATAAGACATATTAGCAACATTTTTAGCGAATACAATACTTAACATCGCTTAAAGTTATAGAATTTAGCGCCAGATTGCAACGTCGCTAAACGTCGATGTTTGCGACAAATTACGATTAATAGCGACAACGGTTTGGTGTTTTGAAAACATGGTCGCCATGAGTCAATCAACGTCGCTAATTTTTTTTTTTTTTTTTTTTTTGTAATGTTCAGAGCGACAAGTTTGTATGATACGTAGCTAAATTTTTTATAGGTGCGACGTCCGACTTCGACGTTGCTAAATCTTTCCATATACCCAATCAGTTTTCCCGTTCATCTAAATACTACATTTGCCCCCAAATCCAATTTTTTTCCCCCAAATCCTTACCACTCCCTCGGCGGCGCCGCCTCCCCTCCGGCGAAGCCCTCGCACGACCCTCCTCCCCCGACGAAGCTCCCTCCACGCTACCCTCTCCTCTCCCTTCGACTCCAATCCCCACCGCCGCCGACACCCCCCCCCCCCCCATTGGTAAACCCTAACCTAACTCAAACACACACACACACACATCACGAACACAGATGCAATGATTTTTGCAATGACACATACACACAATTAGCGACGTTTTTTTCCGTAGGGACCATGAAATACACGATACACAAAATGTCGCTAATTATTTTGTGACATTTTTTCCTTCGTATTAGGGATGTTTTAGGCGTTGCTAAATTGAATTATTTGGTGGTGCAAGAGAAGCGACCATAGAATTACTCTTTCCAGTCCGATACCTAGATAACTATCAGGAATGTGTAAAAGTGCGCATGGCAACCAAACGCGCCACCGATAGACCCAAGTACCTCTAGCATACTTTGGTGCTATTTTCGCGAGTCTGATTCAAGAAGACTGATTCAAGGGTATTCCATCAAACTCATCTTCAGACAAAGACATAGTCACTACGTGAGATCAAAGCTATAGTCCATCTCATTTATGCATAGTATACAACTGTCCAGAAATTTTCTTATCCTTCTATTATTTTTTTCCTTCTATTGCTTTTGAAACTTGACCTTTTTTTTGGGGGGGGGGGGGGGGGGGGGATTGTTGGCTGTGTGTACATTTGTGCATAGCAGCTAGAGCAAAAGCTCAAGTTAGCCCACATCGGCTGTGGGATGTAATAGTGATATGTATATATTACATCCTCTTTGCTTCTTTGAAGATTTGTGTGGGAGCCCCATGGGCCACATGCGCGCGCCGCCGCCGCTGGCCTGGCTCGGCTCGGTTCAGTTCGGCGAGCGTAACGGGTGGGGTATGTGTCCAATCTGCGGGCGCCGAATGCCGATTTGATTTCCACTTCGGGTTCGGGTCTGAGACCCTTCTGAGACCCTAAAAATCTTTTTGCTCCTGATTCAAATTTGACCGTTACATTCATTAATTTCTGTAAGTTTGATTCTAAACTCGGTTCAGGTTCAATGAACCATGTGGTTTGTGTGTGCTGAAAACGTTCGTAACGGGCGTGCTTAATTGGCTAATTAACTTGATTTAATCTCCTAGCCGTTGCAAACGTTGGGAACAGCCTATATATTTAGCTTCATTTCCTCTTTCATTACACAGACAATATTTTCTCTCAAAACTCTCTGCAAGTCTCGTCTTCTCAAAATCATGTTGTTCTTACTGTTGTTCTGAGCAGAGCTAAGTCGGTGGTCATTCTCTTCGCGTCGTGTGTGACAACGAGATTCGGTAGAGCCAAAATTTTACCACTAGGGGCGTTCAGATTCAGTCTGCACATAGACCTGGACTAACTTAGGGCGTAGTACTACATGCGCGACTTTCCGGAGGACGGTAACATTTACAATTTATTTTTTGTTTGCAGATTTTAAGCGAAAAATATTGAAGACTTTCTAACAATCTAAGAGTTAATCCAATTGTCTATTCTGTTACAACTATTTACTTTGTTTAATTAAAATAATTGTTCATTCTGTTCAAATAAATTTTCCTCTAAGAAATAATTCTTTAACAAATTATACTGTTAAGTAAATTCAATATTTCGTGGACTGTTAAACATTCAGTTATATTTACATTGGTTAAACAACTCTTCATGTTATTTCTTGACAAACTTTTGTCACTTGGAAAGGTTTAAAGGTTGACGTGCACAAACACATTACTGTTATAAACTTTCTCTTCACTTACTGATACTTTTACTGGTTAACAAAATAAATTATAAGTAGACAATATTTGTCATTCACTTATTTCTTTAAAAGAAAGTGCTACCGTCCATACTTTTGTCCACACTTGGTCTATAATTTCTTTAACAAAAAAGTGCTACTGTCATTCATTTAGCAAAATACTTCTGTAACAAATATTGTTTTCTTACCAAATTGTCTATATTATTTTAGACAATATTCATATAAGTTCTCCTCGTATAAGTAGCATTGTTAAATTATTATTTACCAAATTTGGCTAGCAATTTATGCTTCATAAGATTGTCTTTAGGAATTGACATTCCTATAAACAAGATTTTATTAGTACCATTTGTCAATTTTTTTTATACTCAATATTTCAAATTAGGCAAAAATAAACAGTTAATTGATTTAGTAAAATTTCTTTAATTTAAAAGTTTAAAAGTAGAGATTGTTTGGGAACAAACCCGAAAGTGCCCTTCTGTCAAAAAGACAAAAATTCGTCTAAGCGATGGTACTTAAGTGTTCCTAGTGAATCACCGCTTGCTGGAATTCGGCCCTATAGCTAACCCAACCTATCAAAACTTATAAAACTAAAATTTTGAAGGTAGATTACTAAAATCACTTAATTGTTAATTTCAGCTTAAGCCATCTTATTGAGTAAATTTAAACTTTTACAGACTTTAGAAAACATGTCTGCCAAGGAAGAGACTTTTCTGCTAAGCCCGCTAAATTCAATGACACCTACTTCAAGAGGTGGCAGAGCTAGATAAAATTTTGGCTTAACTTTAGGCCTGATTCAGCCATGAGAGGTCCACACCCATCTCAAATGATTCTGATGAGACTGAGTCTGACGTAGGGGTATCCAAGTCATCCTCCTCCTCTAAGCCTAAGACAGGAAAAGACTACCATTACTTCCACAGAATCTTAAGCGCTATGTCTGAGTCACTCTACGACATATTTTTGAATATAAAAGCGCTAAAGAACTCTGGGATGCTTTGGAAGATGAGTATGGTTGTGATGATGCTGGAATTGATAGATTCAATTCTCCACATTCAACCTATATGTCGTGGTAGATAACAAACCTATCAATGACCAAATCATGAATTCCAAGAACACCTTAGGCATGTTCAAGCCAAGGGAACCCTCTTTTCTACTAAGCATAAAATAGGATGCTTGATAGACAAATCCCTCCTTCTTGGTCTAATGTGGCAAAGGATCTTCTCCATCTACAAGGATCAATTACATACCCTCAAGCTCTAAAAAGACTAGAATAGAAGAAGAATATAGGACAAAGGCCAAAATAGGTCTAATGCCACAGCTAGGGTAAAACATGTAAAAAGTCATGGCAAATCCAAGGCTAAACCATCATCTCAAACCCAAGAAAAACTCCTTCAAAAAGAAGCAAAGTTTCAACCAAATCACCACAACCTTATTGCAAAATCCTCATTATCAAAACCCTCAACACCATCAACCCCAAAAATCTAGAAACTTTGGTCAGACAGGATCAAAGAGATTTTATTTTGTGTGTGGTAGAACCAATCATACCGCCATCAATGCTTCCAAAGGAAGAAAGAACCTATCAACCTCCTTGAAAGGAAAAGGTAAGCCAGAGGCTAACATGATTTGAATGGGTCTTCCAGCTCCTTCAGGTCTGTAAGCTGTCGCACTCACTTTTCAATTTCAAGGATATTTTAGTAATTTGATTTATTTGAATTTTTATGATTCTTATTTTTATTTTTATCTATTTATTAATTAGATTGATTGCAGTGTGATTTGATTGATTGTAAACTGGTGACTTGTAGTTTGACCTTAGTCAACCTTCACTGAAAGCCGAAATGTAATTAAAATTCGCATTTTTGTTTTTAAAATTTTATTAGATTTAATCTTATTTTTGGAGTGGTTTAGATGATTTTAGTCTTTTAGCCTTTTGGCCATTTTGTGATTTTCTAATATGTTGACTTGTGTTGTGCTAGCAACGGTTTAACCTTAGTGGACATGATATAGGGGCCCTAACCATGCCTTAGAATTGTTATTTTTATTTTTAGAATTTATTTTAGGTATTAGTTATTTTTAAGGCTTAATTAATTTTTTTAGCCTTTTTGCATGCAAGCCTTTAAGCTTTTGACTTGGCCCATTTCTACTTGAGAAAGAGTTGGTCCAAGTGAAACCCTAACCCAGGACCCCCCCCCCCCCAGCTAGTTCACAAGCACGAGGCTTTCGTTGCGTGTGCGGCGCTCAATCGAGCGAGAACGCACGCGTATCACGCGGTATCGGGAAATTCCGATACGCGTCCTGTGGACACGACACGGAAACGATTTCGAACCGAGAGTATACGACGCATCACGTGGGTCGGAACCAACGTGGATGCCGAGTTTCACGGGTTCGTTTGGTGTATTTGCATTTTGGGTCGTTGTGTGAAATTGGGTTGTTTTCTATAATTTCGATTTTGGTTGAAGTGTGAATTTTGTTTTCCATCCTTTTA
>JANAVB010014199.1:2975934-3058230 GCA_029216955.1 Iris pallida | reverse complement strand
ATACATGTTGAGAATGGGTCGAGGGGGATTTAATTCCAGATTTTAGACTTTAATTATCTCACATCTAGATATATATATATATATATATATATATATATATATATAGTTTTCTACTTTGTATATATATGTAGATAATAGTATATTAATTTGTGGTATACCATGGTTTTGTTTTCTGTTTTTAATCTCAGATTTACCTCATTTCAGTAAGCACCAGGACACACACACACACACACACACCACACCACACACCATCTTTGTTAGATTTAAGGTTGACTTGTATTGTATATACACATGTGTGTGTATATACCTATATGTATATAGATATTATGCTTGGAAACCCTCTTAGATTAGATTATAGTTGTGAATATAACTATAGGAGTCCTAGGACAGATTTGGTTTGTCATTTTGAGCATAGTTTAGTCGAATTGGCCGACAAGTTGACCAAATTGACAAAAGTCAACTTGGGTCAAACTTGATCCAATTAACTCAAACGAACTCCAAATGGCCTAGAATTTTGTGTATGACCTAGAAATTAGTAGACGGACTAGTTGACCCAGGTTTGACCAGGTTTGACCAGCGTTGACCAGATTTGACCAGGTTGACTTTGACCAAAATGGACCTAGAAGCATGTAGTTGCATTGTAGCTATTTTTTTTTGATATTTTAGACTTGGTTGTGACATATGTATACTTTAAATAGGTTTACATTGCCCCAGTTAGCTACACTCATCATCAGCAGTTCAGTTTGTCAGGCGAGTACATTCTCTGATCTTTTCTTACTTCTTTGGATATGTTTCTTGTTATAAACACTAGTATACTTGATGCTGACACGATGTTCACACAGATTAGTACCCTATGGATCTTTTCATGCGATGTTATCCCCTCGGATACATCGAGTATGTCATGTTCATGTACTTTATCATGGCCATCATGTACTCCATGTATTCATATTTATCCATGTACACTCATATGTTATTCATGTACACTCATGACCATATGAGCTCCATGTATAAAGTAGTTGTTATCCATGTGCAATAAATAACATGCATTGATCCTTGTGTATTGATTGGGAACAGGAGAGAGTATAGTTGGTTATGTGATCATTATTCCCAGTAGGTATCTATGTGCACTCCAAGCTGTATCCATGTACAACCCAGACCCTTTACATAACCAATTCATGCTCTAAATCACGTAGATGGTTACATTTCTCTATTTATCATATTATATCTCATTTATAGTCTCTCTCCTTGTTGACTTATTTACAGCGATTCATGTATAGTTTTCTATAGCTGCTTTATATGTCCATTCCTGATATGAAACTGTTGTGAGAGATATGTGCTCATTCCGTTCTGACTGGGCATGTTGAAAATTTTACAGGTGGTGATGAGGAGTACTGTCCTACTTATTATGGCATTGGCTTAGATGACACTGGCGACGTGGACCCTCAGGAGGATCTAACAGTCGCCGAGGACTTGCCCGTAGTCTAGCTGTGACTTAGTACTTTATTTGTCTTTCTATTTGAGACATTATGAGTTGTACCTGAGTTTGTTCTGGTGGTTTTGTCACGACCTACACCCTCTTTTCGGACGCGAGCTCGTGAGCAAGCCAGCTACGTATCGAGCTTACTCCAGCCCGACTCGAGTACGTATAAGCTGTCATGGTCATGGGTATCATGTCTAATCTAAACTATATCTCAATCCACAAGAATCATATAAAACAAGAATGAACAAGTATGGGTCGTGGTCTGCAGCCCACTAGCATATATGTCCGATTAGACTCAAAGAATAATATGAGTCTATAAAGCTAAGCTGATAAACAGAATATATCATAAAAGCACGAGGATGATAGTAAATCAATAACACTAACAAAATACCTGAACCATGTAGATGAAGTCAACTACCACATGCTCAGCTAACTAACTCCGTGCAATCAGCTACCTGAAGAGATCATCAGGTCCTCAGAGGACTAGCAAGATACATAAAACATGCCTACTAATATGACAGTAAATAATATGCAAGAAGGATAAGAAACTGCAAGGAGAACATCTAAGGACGACGAGTCGTGTGGAAATGTAATACTAGACTTGGCTACCAATCAATCGATTAACCTCTATAGCTTGTAGTACAATGCAAGATACTCCCAATCTATAGTAGATTTTGACTGTAATACAATGCAAGATAATCCCAGTCAAGATTAGCCAATTCTAGTATCGATCTCCTCTCCTAAAGGATACAAAGTCAAGTAGACTCCTATAAATCGTAGTACAATGCAAGATACTCCCAATTTATAGTATCGCAAGTCAAGTCAATCAATCAATCAATATATGCTATAGGTCGTAGTACAATATAAAATACTCCCAATCTATGTCATATCTCAAGTCAAGTCAATCGACCAATATCAAGATAGAAGAATCGGCTATAGGTCGTAGTATAATGTAAGATACTCCCAATCTATAGTATGTCTCGATTGTAGTACAATGCAAGATACTCCCAATCAAGAATGGTCAAGTCAAGGACAAATATAGAAACTGACAACTCACTCACGAGACAAGATAACACAAGAGACCAATGATCTAGCAATGTCAAATACCCTATACGTGCACGTAATCTAGAACAAGTAAAGCAATCAAGGACGAATCAATCACAATATGGAATCATGTGACAATATGAAAAGAACTACAATAAGGAAAGAAAAACCATGTAAATACTGTATATGTTCGGCAAGGTATACTTGCCTGAGGGTTGCACGGAGAACCGACAATATATCGTCAATCAACAAGTCAGAGAGTTCAAGTCCCACAACTGCCTCCAGAAGTTGTAATAGATGTTACCAACGTTCTCAGAATAGTCAAATTAGCTAGGATTGCATGTCCTTAAGTCCAATTCTGGACACAGGGGCAAAACGGTAATTTCGGGCAAAAACGATATCCGCCGTTGGACCCGCTTTGCACCGAAAAGCGTGCCAGAGCCAATGGTCTCTAAAGTCATCAAACTATATGTCTACATGTCCAGTTTTCCGATACGAACCCAACCGTATGTACAAAGTTGGATTCCGGCGGGCCGTGCACGAAATTACCCATTGAGTCGGACCGTGGGGCCCGCGAAACGGCAATTTTATCAACTGTCTCAGAATCGGACCAAACTTGGCATACAGGACCAGAAAAATGATACGGTCCTGTTGGCGTAAGTTTTGTCTCGATCTGACGAACGTACACAAAGTAATTGGGAAATTTGCACAGAGGCCGATACGGTAAATTTCGACGGATACGGATCAAATTCGTCGCGCACACACGACCAATTTGAATTTCGTTAAAGTCCACACGACCACGAAGCCGATACACAACTTTCGATGCTTTTGGTTCGCGACCACGTCGCCCGGATTGGCGGGACGCACATCGTGTGGATGAATTTTATTGATTTTAAACAAGTTTTTGGTCGATTTCGGGATTCGATTTCTCGACATGTAGTCGATAATTTCCAAATCCACGAAAAGGGTCATACAGTCCTATATGTTGTCTAAAAGACTCTTCAAATAGATTTTCTAATATGGTACTGGATCGATCAGAATCGATTGTCAAATGTGGGTGATTGGACTGTATTAGGTGTCCTGTTTTGGACTAATTTTTTTGTTGATTTCTCAAGAATTTCCCAAGCAATTCAATGACATCTAACTGAATCCCGTTGAAGGGATTAAAAGATGGTAAGGTTGTGATCATACCTGAAGAAACGATTCGAAAAATGATCTTTTGTTGAAGCCGAAAACATGATGCGAAATCACCTTCGCGACCATACCTTGCTGTTGTCCCTGGCGCTATTTGTGCACGCATGGTCGACCTCCGGCCAGCGGTGGCAGCCGTTTCGGCGAGGCAGGTAGCGCGCGCGGCGGCGCAAGGGTGGGGAGGGTCGCCTGGTGGCTGCGAAGGCTCGGATGGTTAGGGTTTCGTTGATAACTCTCTCTTTATATGTACTATATTCGCTCAGTTTTACAACTGTGGGGAAAACGAATACGAAGGCTCGGTTTAACCTGGCCTGGTTGGGCTGGGAAAAACAAGTGGGGTGGCTGGGCTGTGCTTGAACTTGGTTTGGGAGGATGGTGTTCGGGCTGGGCTGGGATAAGCTTGTACGGGCTGGGCTCGGCCCATGGGGCAGGGTTTGACTGGTGCTGTGCTTGGTTTTGGAAATTAGGAGCTCAGGTGGTTAGCAATTACTGTTATTTTGGTTTTTGTTTCCTTTATTTATTTATATCTATTTTAGCCATGAGGGTATACATATATATATATATATATATATATATATATATATATATATATATATATATATATATATATATATATATATATATATATATATATATATACACACACATATATGTATACATATACTATATATATATTTATATATACCCATATATATATATATCTTATATACACACACAAATACATATATATATTTATATATTCATACACACATATACAATATATACTATATTTTTATATATACATACACGTATATGTATACGTATATATATCTGTATATATACACGTACATACGTATATCTTCATATACTACTTCATGTTATATATATCTATATATATCACAAACACAAACTCAATATAGACAATAAAATATCTTAAATATAAATAATATTCATAATGCAGAATTTATGTACTAATAATTACAATTAGAAAACTAAACATATATATATTTATATGTAAGCCTAATTTTCATATATTATAAATAAACTTCTATATTTATACACAAGTATATATATATATATATATATATATATATATATATATATATATATATATATATATATATATATATATATATATATATAACTTAGATAAATCCCATAAAGCCCAAAATATTTGTTAAAGAAATTTATTTACTATATTATCAAACAAATATTATTTCTAATAGCAAGCTCTATAATATGTGTATATATATAAACCACCGATTCCAAATTGCTTCTTAAATCACTCAAGTAAAATGCCAATACAACATACCTCTATATGATCGTCTCTACACATACTACCCGACTACGAGGGCCTAGACTTGGTTCGGGTCCGGTCCGGACTACTTCAGTACAACCGGGTCGCCTAAAAAGTCAAATAATATTAATAATGAATAATTAAACTATTTATAATGGTCATGTCACAAATTGGCCTGGTTTTCCTAGTTAGGACATCACTATGGCTCGGCCTTTCCTACCAGGGCTAATACACTAGTCAAAGCACGCCACTGCTCTATCCGTGCCCTGATTCCTAGTCGTCTGGTGCTTCATAACTCAACTATGGCTAAAGTCATCTATCGTAATAATTAACAAAATACTTATTTCTAAAAATTCTAAAAATTATATTTAAATCAAATAAATAATAAAAAAATAATTCAAAAATTTTCGGGAAGGGAAGCTATAGGTTTACATCTAGACTTCTATTTATGTTGTGACTCTCTTGAGATTCATTCTTCTATTCCATCTTAGTATTGTGATTGAGTTACTTATTATTACTCTCCATTCGGAGCTTATTTTAGACTGTTTTAGATATTGTGACTCAGGACAACGTTCTACCGCCGACACTGCGACGTAGGCTGGGCGTTCGTCACTTCTCGTGCCCTTGCACTGGGTGCGGGTCGTGACACGTTTTTAGTGGTGGCCCATGCAGGTCGACAATCACAACTAGTGTGATTTCATAGTGGTACTCGAATTAGAGTATCATTACAACCTGCAGTAGGATATAAGATATAAGTTAAGGTACTCAATCACATTAGGAAAACTCTTATCAAATTCTTGCTGTTAATTGTCTCCTTTTGAAAACAACTGTCCTCCTTTGATGATTTTGTTTCTTTTTCAGTAATTGATTCCTTGTTTGATATGTCTTCAAGATAGTTATGGAGACACGATTTTATCTCTCCGGTTTATGCAGGTCGAGATTCGCATTAGTATGATATATACTTAGCACAACGACTTAGTTGTACTGCTACGAGCCTGCTATAGAATATAGAAAGTAAGGTGTTAGAATGAGAGGATACTCAATCACAATTAGAATTTCCTGAGAGATTCCTGGGACGACCCTTGAGAATCTCATTTTGAGCTTCGATTTAAATTCACTTTTCCCTTATTTTAATCCACCTTCCTCCCTTGATTCTTGCATCTTGTTTGAACTCTTTTCACCAATACCCTTACTTCTTGTGCTTAATAATGGTTAGGAAGATGGCTATACTGCTATATACTCATTGGTCAAATACATGGCTAGAAGGATTACATTAAGGAATTGGAATACACGGAGACTTTGATTAAGTTATAAGGGCATTTTTCTAAATGGATGATTTAATGATTAGTAGTTTGTAAGTTGGGATATTACCAAGGAAATTTATCTTGAAGATTCTAAGTAGTAATCACTAGAGGATTATAAAATTATATTTTGATACTGGAGGAAAATAGTTAGAATCTATATAAATCGATTTCAGGAATTGATGTGATTCATGAATTATTGGATTATGATTATACATCTTTGAACGTATATAGATTGGTTTGATAATGATAAAAAAAGGGGGTGGCAGTATGAACTATTAAATTGAGTCGTACAAGTTACGATGTATATGTTTATTGAATTTCAAATTTAAGTGGAAACAATGATATTAAAATTTTGGTTTAAAAGATTGGAAAGATATAAAAATGATTTTTTTTGGAAAAAAAATTCTCAAATTTGGAATCGTGTCAATTGATTGAAGATTTAAAAATCTATTTAGATTTTGGTTCAAGAAGTAGTGATTATGTTTCAATGACTTAGAAAGAGAAATTATGGTTGATAAGCGCGTTAAAATACTGAGCTGTAAATGCTAGATTGCCGTAATAAGCTAAGTGTCTATCTTGAGGATTATTTGAGACAAGTTGGGAGTTTTTAAAGTTATGAAGTGATATAGAATTTTATGGATTCACGATTCATTAACTCTGGAGTTTAAAGTTGGATTGAAATGTTAAATTTGGAAAGGTTAGTAGTAATGTGATAAAAGTTACTATAAGGTTTATGAAAAGGATTTAAATGTTAGTCGTGATTAGATTGGATGGCTTAGAGTGAATGCAATTGAGGTAGTTATTTTGAAATTTCTTTTTAAAGGAATGTAATAGTAGGCCACCAAGGTAACCTTAATGAGATAGAAGTGTTCCACACTAATTGCCATATCACTCATGACTATAATAGTAGTATATACTCAAGTGTTGTTAGTCGTCTGCCAAACTATGTGACTGTATCTCAATCTTGACTTACTCAACCTTCCCTCAAATCTAGATCTTTTATTATGACTTTCTAACCGTTTGTATTTGATCATTCCTTAACAGTATTCTCCCTTTAGAACTGTGTTCCTAAATTATTTCACTGGATTCTTAATTAAATTTATTTCATGCTTCAACTTGATTTCCTTTATTCTTGTATTAATTATCACCTCTTGAACCCTTACCTTCTATTTTAGATTCTTTGACGTCCCTTACCGTGACTTTGATATTCGAAGTGTAATATATACTAGTTGTTATCCTCCAACAAACTTCGCATGCAAGACCTAGACGAGTCCACCTTCATGTAGATATATCATGTCCCACTAAACACGTCTTCTTATACACTATTTTTTTGATGAGACTTTCTGGTCAATAAGACTAAACTATAGCCCTTACCATGATACTAAAATACTTTCTGACTTAAATTCGAGATCCAACCATGACTCAATTCTTTTGACCCAACATGTGATGGTGTTCTTCTTGTTTTCTTAAATGCTTAACCTTGTACCTTATCTTAATTGCTTGACCCGTTTAGTTAAGGATCTTGGACTATTTTTTTTCTTCTTCATCATTACCTCCCTTACTTATATTTTGACTACCTTACGCTGCTAATTTAGCCTTAGTTTTGCAAGCTTATCTCTTTTTCGAGCTTGATCATGACATATTTTATTGGGTCGACCCACTAACATATTGTATAATCAGAACCGGTGTATGATGGTCTGATCAACCTATTGCACTTTGGTTCGCTTTCATATATTACTCTATGTGGATAGAGGCATAGTTAAACTTGCCCTAGAGTCTCATCCACGATAGCTTTGGCAATTCTTCTTGAATTATTTTCGTCGTCTATGAACCACGTATTGTACCCAATAGCATCGTCTTTGAACTCTTTTTGCTTTTGTCTTTTACATATTTCAGAAAGACAAGGCACTGTACTTAATAGGTCAACCCAAGGTATCACGTTTAGCTTCCTTATCAAAAGGAGGAAATTGACTTATTTCTATATCCTTGCAGTATCCTTTAGGATTTCAATAGTGTTGAATTCTAAACCCTTGATCGCGACCAGTCGACTTGGTCATTCTCCTTATTATCCAATGTTTGGAGCCTTATTCAATTGAATTAATTCAATTGTGACATGGATTTCAAGTCTTGGATACTCGTGCCCAGATTTCAATGACCTCGCTCTCTATCTTGCCCAAACCTCGATTCATCCTGGATTTGATCAACTTAGATCATATCAAGACTAAAATTTCTTATATATATATATATATATATATATATATATATATATATATATATATATATATATATAGTGCTTGAATTTCAGTGTTATTGACAGTCGTGCTTTAAACTTTCAATTTTGATCATCTTTAGAATAGTAACGCTTTATAGTTAATTTCAATTATTTTTTTTAATCACCAGTTTTCATATAGGATGATAGACTGCCTTACAGCCCGATGATTTATTATTTTATCTTTTTCAGAATGGCACCCATGACCAGAGTCTGTCCCTAGTGCACAGCTGCAATTCTGGATGAGACCGAGATTGTACTTTCCCCTTCTATTGCTCAGGAGGTGTTAGTAGCCTCATCGGAGAATTTTCCTCCATCTCTTATCCTTCAGGAGAGGGCTGCAGTTCAGCCGGAGACTGAGGGCCTCCCTTTGCCTCCTGGAGTGGTACCCCATGCCATTCCTGATGGGGCTCATATTTACAAACTTCTTCAGGATGTATGGGAGGTACAGAGACTTCAGGCTGAGCTTATGAGAGAGCAGAGTCTCAGTATCCAACTGTTGTGGGATTACATGCATTCGAGGGAGGAGCCTAGTCCTAAGAGAGCGAGGAGCAGTTTATACCCAGAGCCTCAGGAGTACCCAGGCTTTCAGTCTAGACCAGCCTATCCAGTTTAGATGCCTATCCAGCAGAGGCCAGTTGAGTGGGTGCCTACCTGTACTTTCTGTAAGAAGCTTGGGCACGTATGGAAGGACTGTAGGAAGAGACTAGGATTATGCCTATTTTGTGGATCGGCTGCACACAAGATACGAGACTGTCCTACTACACTTGCCCCTAGTCGAGGCCTACCTCCGGGAGAGAGTTCCAGCTACCAGACCTGGTAGAGGTGAGTTCTTGACCTATACATTATCCTATCTTGATAATTAATGTACCCTACCATAATGTTTGTATGCTTGATACCTTATGACTACTTTTGATCTAGTATGACTATAGTGGCTAGATGAGACCCCAGACTGATTACCTGCCATAATCATATATAATATCTTTCCAATTGCATGATTTAGATAAGTTTTCTTAAGACCATGATTGTTGGGAATTTGGCCTAGAAGGAGTAGGATCATTTTAATTTCGAGGACAAAATTATTTTAAGGAGGGTAGATTTGTCACACTCACTTTTCAATTTCTAGGGTATTTTAGTAATTGTAATTTATTTGAATTTTTATGATTCTTATTTTTAATTTTTATCTATTTATTAATTAGATTGATTGTAGTGTGATTTGATTGATTGTAGACTGGTGACTTGGTAGTTTGACCTTAGTCAACCTTCACTGGAAGCCTAATAATGTAATTAAAATTCATATTTTTGTTTTTAAAATTTTATTTAGATTTAATCTCTATTTTTGGAGTGGTTTAGATGATTTTAGTCTTTTAGCCATTTTGTCCTTTTTGTGATTTTCTAGATATGTTGACTTGTGTTGTGCTAGCAACCGGTTTAACCTTAGTGGACATTGTATAGGGGCCTAACCATGCCTTAGAATTATTATTTTTATTTTTAGAATTTATTTTAGGTATTAGTTTATTTTTAAGGCTTTAATTAATTTTTTAGCCTTTTTGCATGCAAGCCTTTAAGCTTTTTGACTTGGGCCCATTTCTACTTGAGAAAGAGTTGGCCCAAGTGAAACCCTAACCCTAGGACCCCCCCAGCTACGTGCACAAGCACGAGGCTTTTCGTTGCATGTGCGGCGCTCAATCGAGCGAGAACGCCCGCGTATCACGCGGTATCGGAAAATTCCGATATGCGTTCTGTGGACACGACACGGACACGATTTCGAACCTGAGAGTATACGAACGCATCACATGGGTCGATACCAACGTGTATGCCGAGTTTTGCGGGTTCGTTTTGGTGTATTTTGTATTTTGGGTCGTTGTGTGAAATTGGGTTGTTTTCTTTAATTTCGATTTTGAGTTGAAGTGTGATATTTTGTTTTCCAGCCTTTAGTTTATAAATTCTGAGTTTTTAATATGTATATGAGGTTTTGGATATGTGGGAACCAACTTTTGGTTTTGTTTCATAATTTTCCATCATTTATGAGTATATATGCTTTCTATATAGCTATATATATGTACATTTAACTATATATATATATATATATATATATATATATATATATATATATATATATATATATATATATATATATATATATATATATATATATAACCCCATTGAAACCTATTGCTAACACATACATGTTGAGAATGGGTCGAGGGGGATTTAATTCCAGATTTTAGACTCTTTAAATTATCTCACATCATTGCGTATCTTTCCATTTAAGAGTTTGTGTATATATATATATATATATATATATAGATATATATATATATATATATATATATATATATATATATATATATATATATATATATATAAAATATATATATATATGTTTTATATATATATATATATATATATATATATATATATATATATATATTTATATATATATATATATATATATATATATATATATATATATATATATATATATATATATATATATATATATATATATATATATATATATATATATATATATTTTTATATATATATATATATATATATATATATATATATAATATATATATATATATATATATATATATATATATATATATATATATATATATATATATATATATATATTATATAGATATTATGCTTGGAAACCCTCTTAGAATAGATTATAGTTGTGAATATAACTATAAGAGTCCTAGGACAGATTTGGTTTGTCATTTTGAGCCTAGTTTAGTCGAATTGGCCGACAAGTTGACCAAATTGACAAAAGTCAACTTTGGGTCAAACTTGATCCAATTCAACTCAAATGAACTCCAAATGACCTAGAATTTTGTGTATGACCTAGAAATTAGTAGACGGACTAGTTGACCCAGGTTTGACCAGGTTTGACCAGCGTTGACCAGATTTGACCAGAGTTGACCGAGGGTTGACTTTGACCAAAATGGACCTAGAAGCATGTAGTCTTGCATTGTAGCTATTTCTTTTGATATTTTAGACTTGGTTGTGACATGTGTATACTTTAAATAGGTTTATATTGCCCCAGTTTAGCTACACTTCATCATCAGCAGTTCAGTTTGTCAGACGAGTACATTCTCTGATCTTTTCATACTTCTTTGGATATGTTCTCTTGTTATAGACTAGTATACTTGATGCTGACACGATGTTCACACGGATTAGTACCCTATGGATCTTTTCATGCGATGTTATCCCTTCGGATACATCGAGTATGTCATGTTCATGTACTTTATCATGGCCATCATGTACTCCATGTATTCATATTTATCCATGTGCACTCATATGTTATTCATGTACACTCATGACCATATGAGCTCCATGTATAAAGTAGTTGTTATCCATGTACAATAATATAACATGCATTGATCCTTGTGTATTGATTGGGGGCAGGGAGAGTGTAGTTGGTTATGTGATCATTATCCCCAGTAGGTATCCATGTGCACTCCATAGCTGTATCCATGTGCAACCCAGACCGTTTACATAACCAATTCATGCTCTAAATCACGTAGATGGTTACATTTCTCTATTTATCATATTATATCTCATTTTATAGTCTCTCTCTTGTTGACTTTCTTTACAGCGATTCATGTATAGTTTTCTATAGCTTGCTTTATATGTCCATTCCTGATATGAAATATTGTGAGAGATATGTGCTCGTTCCGTCCTGACTGGGCATGTTGAAAATTTTACAGGTGATGATAAGGAGTACTGCCCTACTTATTATGGCATTGACTTAGATGACACTGGCGACGTGGACCCTCAGGAGGATCCAACAGTCGCTGAGGACTTGCCCGTAGTCTAGCTGTGACTTAGTACTTTATTTGTCTTTCTATTTGAGACAATATGAGTTGTACCTGAGTTTGTTCTGGTGATTTACATCTAGACTTCTATTTATGTTGTGACTCTCTTGAGATTCATTCTTCTATTCCATCTTAGTATTGTGATTGAGTTACTTATTATTACTCTCCATTCGGAGCTTATGTTAGACTGTGTTAGATATTGTGACTCAGAAAAGCATTCTACCGCCGATACTGCGGCGTAGGCTGGGCGTTCGTTACTTCTCGTGCCCTTGCACTGGGTGCGGGTCGTGACATAAGCTATCAACATGTAGTAAACCTTTCTTTCCATTCTGATGATTGGTGGTTGGATTCTGGAGCTAATGTTCATGTTTTATTTGATCGCTCTTATTTTTCAACCTATCAGAAATCAGGTAGAGGGGGCATGACTCTAGGAGATGGCTCAACGGCACAGATTGTGGAAAGATGATGAATAGATCTGAAGATAACATCAGAGAAAATTTAACCTCTCCATGATGTGCTTCATGTGCCGTCTGTTAGAAGAAACCTTGTTAGTGGATCCCTCCTTGTAGCCTCAGGATACAAAATTGTAATAGAGACAAATAAAGTAGTTTTCTCTAAGAATGATTTGTTTGTGGGAAAAAGATTTGTGAAAGATGGACTCTCTATTTTAAGTACTATGAATAAAAGTTTAAATCCTTCTTTTGTTGCAAATATTGAATCATCAAATGTTTGGTATGATAGATTAGGTCATGTGAACTTAGGATCTATTAAAAGGATGATGAACTTAGATCTTATACCTAAGACTCCTATAGATGATGAACACAAATGTAAGATTTGTGTTCAAGCCAAACACACTAGATTACCTTTCAAAACTGTCCATAGGGATTCTGAACTCCTAGAACTTATCCATAGTGATGTTTGTGATTCCAATAGGATTTTGATCCGAGGCTGTAGAAAATACTTTGTTACTTTTGTAGATGACCATTCAAAGTATAGTTACACCTACCTCCTTAAGACCAAAGATGAAGTTCTAGACAGATTCAAGGTCTATAAGTCTGAAGCTGAGAACCAGCTAGATAGAAAGATTAAGATCCTTAGATCAGATCGTGGTGGAGAGTATACCTCAAATGATATGACTAACTTACGTGAAGAACATAGAATTATTTATGAGATAACTGCTCCTTATTCACCACAGTCCAACGGAGTTGATGAAAGGAAGAATCGTACTCTGTTAGATATGGTCAATGCCATGCTTTTCAGCTCGAGTGTTCCTGATAATCTTTGGGGAGAAGTCTTATTGTCAACCTGTTATATCCTTAATAGGATACCCAGTAAAACCAGTGATAAGACCCTATATGAGTTATGGAAAGGCAGAACCCCTAGGATTAATTACCTCAAAGTTTGGGGATGTCTAGCTAAGGTAGGAATTCCTGAACCCCAATAGAGGAAGATTGGACCTAAGACTATAGATGCTGTGTTTATAGGATATACCCTAGATAGTAATGCCAATAGATTTCTTGTAACCCACTCTGAAGTAAATAAAATCTCTAATAACACAATTATAGAAGATAGAGATGCAGTTTACTTTGAGAATATATTTTCCTTCAAGGATAGAATCCCTTCATCTTTCACCAACCTTTCTCTTACTCCATCTACTAGTTCTCATGATCAAATACCTAGTTCTCAATCTGAACAAGTCATAGAACCTATAAGGAGTAAAAGAGAAATGATTGAAAAGAATTTAGGAGAAGGATTCTTCACATTTTTGATAGAGGGCGATCCCTTAGCTTATAAAAAAGCCATATCCTCTCCTGATGCTCCTTTCTGGAAAGAAGCTATTAACAATGAGTATAACTCCATTATGGAGAACAATACTTGATTTTTAGCAGACCTTCCTTTAGGTAGCAAACCCATAGGTTGTAAGTGGATCTTTAAAAAGAAACTTAGAGCCGATGGTACCATAGAAAAATATAAGTCTAGATTAGTAGCCAAAGATTTTACCTAGAAAAAATGATTAGATTATTTTGATACCTACTCTCTGTTGCTAGAATTTCTTCTATTAGAACCCTTCTAGTCTTAGCTTCCATCTATGACTTACTGATCCACCAAATGGATGTGAAGACAATATTTCTAAATGGAGATTTAATTAGAAGAAGAGATATATATGGAGCAACCTGAAGGTTTCATCGCTAAAGGTCAAGAAAAAAAAGTTTGTAGATTAGTAAAATCTCTTTATGGCCTAAAGCAACCTCCCAAGCAATGACACAACAAATTTGACAAAGTTATTTTAGAATTTGGTTTTGTGCCAAATGATTATGAAAAATATTTGTATTCTAATTAAAAATACAAATGAAAGATGTGTTATCTTATGCTTGTATGTTGATGACATCCTTATTCTAGGATCTTCACTGAGATTGATAAATAACACTAAGAATTATTTATCTAACCAGTTTTGTAACACCCAGTTTTCCAGAAGAGGGTAATTTTAAAATTTTATAATTATAATTATTATTTAATGGTATTTATTTCATGTTATAATTTTTAGTGATTTTTAATTATTTTTTAAACTATTTAAATTCATGACTTATGATTTGGTGTCTTGCTAGTGTTCATTTCCAGACTGAGGGGTATTTTAGTCATTTTTGTAATTTTAAGAATTATTTGGGATTATTAATTATTATTTAGATTTAATAGAATTTATTTGAATTTATGAGGATTTTTAGGAATTATTTTGGATTTGTTTGGACTAGGTTGACTTTGACTAGTTTTGACCCTTGTAGACCAACCTAGAAGCTAACCCTAGTTAGTATGGACTTGGTTAGGTTATATGACTCTAGTCTAACCTAAGCTAATCCTTGGGTTGGTCATTAGACTCTAGTTAGCAATAAGAATTAGAAAGTCATAAGTCATGGTTTGTGATTTAGAACCTTTATTAAATCATTTAGCTCATAGCCTTGTAGTTTGGCCCAAAGCCCAAGAAAAATTCTAAAACCCTAGCCCTAGACTTAAGTGGCCAGCCACCATATCCTCCTTGGAAACACCACCCTATAAATACTCTCTTAGTTTAGGGTTGCCTCTTTCTTAGGAAAACTCAAGTCTAGAAGGAAAGGTTTGTTCCTACATCATTTAATCCCTAAAATTCCATTCCTCTTCCTTTTCCATTCAAATCTTTTCTATTAGATCCTAATCTATCTATTCTTGCTGTCATTGAAGTTTCATCTTAGTTTGTTGTGGATTTGTTGGATTGGGACATCGAGGAGAAAAGCTCTAGAGAAGGGGGTTTTTCTTGAAAGTTCAAGTATAGGTAACTTTCTCATTTCTCCACGAAATTTCATTTTGTCTTCATCATTAGGAAGCCCTAGGGGTCCCCTAAGTGTATGCATTGGTGTCGTGTCGGGTTTCATGAGTTTCGTGTCCATTTGGACACGTATCAAGGATGTGGCCTAGGTGTTTGTAGAAATGCCACATAGGATTCAATTTTCGATTTTTGTAAAACTAATTACATAGGTTTGTAGATCTAGGTGTGTGTATGAATGTTTGTGAAGGATGTTTGGTGTTTTGTGTCCGTTTGTGTCGCATTTTTAGCTCTGGACACGCAGCACGAGCCATAGGCTGTGTCCTGCCTATCGGGGGCTAGAACTCGAGACATGGGACACTTCAGGACTCGAAAATTTGTGTGAAGTAGGGGGCAACATCTGACACCATGCTCCCAAAATTTGGGAGCATGTCGTGGAGTACACGCGGCGCAATCACGCCCGCACTGGCCGCACTGGCCGTGCGCGCGCGCTGTGCACGCGTGTAATTGGTCACTGATACGCATGTTTTGACACGACACGGGGACACGTTGGCACGATTCAGGCTGTTTGACACGAACCCCTATCCCAGGCGAGTGTCTGGACACGAACACGTGCCATGTCGTGTCGTGTGTCGCGTGTTGGATGCACGTGCACGCGTGCACGATGTTTGTTGTGCACTGACTAGTGTCTGTGTACATGTGCTTGTTTGGACACGATTCGTGTCCAATTCTTGGACACGAATGCACCCTCATGTATCCTCACATGTATATCATTTATTTCTAACCCTTACTTGTCATTTTGTTGATTAATTGAATTCGAAATTTCATTTTTTCCTTGAACTCTGATACACTTGTGCTGTTCTTCATTCCTAAGTTTTGATTCCTATTCTAAACTGATTTCTTAATGTTTAATGGCTATTTTAATTCATGAACATGTGTGAATGCATCACTATGATATTGTTCACTGATTTGTTTTAATTTTTAAGGTTCGAATTGGATTTTTGACTGATAAGTGAGAATTTCCTTTAACTGTCAATCATAACTGAGAATGTTCTTCTTCAACTGAATACTAGAAAAAACCTGAGTTTGATTTGTTAAGAAAAACCTGAGTCTGATTTTTTAAGAAAAACCTGAGTTTGATTTGTTAAGAAAATCTGAGTTGAACTGTCACATGTATCCTATCTACCCCTGTCAATTACTAGATTCCTGAGAATATATGAATTGATTTCCTTTTCTTCTTCAAACTGAGATACTATGTTCATCCTTTTCTTGCACCTTAACCATGGCACATTGGGTCCTACCTTTCACTCACTGTTCATACCCCACATTACTGCTGTCTCACGCAAACCCTGTCATTTTCTTGTACACTCTTCACAAGTGTCACTCCACATTGCAACAACTGAGACACACACCATTGCACACACACTTACCCTTACATGAACACACACACCCATGGGCTAATTGTCACATTGACAGTACACCCACACACAGGGCACTCAAACCTGTCATTAAAGCAGCCCCAATCCAGTCCCTTACATGTTCTAAGTAGCAGTCCCATTAAAGCCCCCTAGACAGCCCAAACACCCATCCATATTAGCCCCACAAACCCTGTCCTAATGACAGCCCTTAGCCCTACAATTCAGTCCTTAATACCCCATTGGCACCCCCTAAAACCTGTCAAGGCTGTCCCCCTTTGCTTCCAAATGCCTACCCATTATCAGTCCAGTAACAGCCTCCAATACCCCCCTAAAAACCTGATACAAACAGCCATACATTTACCTATGTTCAGCCCCCAAAACCTGTCATTGAACCAACTCATTTTCAGCCTTTGAGCTGCTACAAACCAGTCCATGTTAAACCCATTGATGGCTGTCCAAAACCTTTTAACTGTCAAATACACAATACCTGAGAAGGTTAAGCATTGTCTTAATTTAGGTTTTGAATTATTATGATACATTAGTTTAGTTTACTGTGAACTTGAGTTTGAAGTATCAGATTGGTTGGTATTTGGAATACCTGTATTGATGTTAGATGTGGTTGATTTCAAGTCCATTGTCTTCTATCAAATTAAATTGAACTTGTTTCATTACAAATGAGTTGGTGGTGATTCACACACACAAGTTCCTGTCACAAGTTTTCCACACACATGCCAACACAAATCTGAGATTTCTTTTACACTAAAAACCTGAAAATCACATATGAATGAGGAGTTTTGATTCTGTTTGAATGTGAAGTAAAAGCCTGATATTTATCTATGATTGTATAACCTGAGATTGGTTTGGACTGAGGGGGGGGGGGGGGGGAAACTGAATTTCTGAACTGTGGTTGGGTTTCTTCCCTGTTTTGCATTATGTTCCTGCACACTGTTTTATGCCACTCAAGTCACACTTAATGCCTCACTGTTAGCTGTTGCCTCACATTCACACACACATTACATGCTTGTTCTCACACATCATACACACACTCACATGCTTCCCTCTCTCTTTGTATATAATGTATGTATATATTATCTATATGAATATATGTATGAATATATATATATATTCTATGTTTTAGCTTAAGGTTTTGTGGGTTATACTTTAGCCTAGGGTGATATAGGTTGATATATAGGTTTGTTTACAAACATAATGTATATATATATAGCCTATATATATATATATATATATAGCCATGATATGTGTTGTGCCTATACCTATGTATAGGTATATGGGCACCTAGCTAGTGTATTTTACTTATGGTGTTGGATGACACATAACTTATAGTTAGTCTAGATAGCCTAGTAGTGGGTGTACTAGCTAGTGTTGGTTGAGTGACCTAGTATTAGGCTAATATAAGTCTAGTATAGACTGGTTGACCTAGTTTAGACTTGGTTGACCTAGTTTAGACTTGGTTGACCTAGTTTGACTTTAGAGTTGACCAAGAGTTGACTTGGCCTAGATTGACCTAGAATCATGTAGAATGCATAGTAGGACTTCATTTTACCATTTTGGACTTGTTGTGACTTGTGCTGTTCTGATTAGGAGCCAGACACCACTCCTCGGACAGTACTTTCATATCGGACAATCAGATACCAGGCGAGTACATTCTCTGATCGTTTCATACTTGTCACGATTTATATTCTCGCTCTAGATTACTTTTACTTGATGCTGTCACGTTATCATCATGGATTGGTACTATATGGATCTCTTCTTGGGATGTTATCCCCCTTAGCGGGCGCATCGGATACTTTATGACATGTGTTTCATGTACATCATGTATTCCTTGCTTCTGCGTTATTCATGTACACTCATGTTCTCTCGTGTTCTTACATGTACGTCCATGTACTCTCATGTTCTTTCATGTACGCTCATGATTTGCCCATGTGTCTCTTGTATAACCAAAACATCATGTCCGTAACGTAACTTGAATAGATCCTTGTGTATTGATTGTGGGTAGGGGTGAGTATAAATTGTCATGTGATTTACCCATCATGTACACTCTATTACTTCCATGTTTTATCGTGTACTACCTAAGCCAATTACATGCCATCTCGTACTCTAAATCACTAGTCACTTACAGTTCTTACTTATCATATATATATTTCTAGTTATCAAATATCTCTCCTATTTTTATGTACATCTTTTACAGCGTTTCATGTATCTTATTCTATTGCTTGCTTTATATTTCCTGACATGATATGAACTGCATGAGATGTATTATGCTCGCTCCTGTCCTGACTGGACCTGTTGAAAATATTACAGAGGACGAGGAGGAGGCTGGTCTGGATACTTACTACGGGGCAGCCTTAGATGACACCTATGAGCTGGACCCTCAGGAGGACCCAGCTCTAGCTGAGGATATCACCCAGATTGCCTAGATTAGATTAGTGAGGCTTAGTTTCTTTTATGTAGCCTTGAGGCATGTTTAGCTAGACTTTATTCTGAGTTCAGAGATGTATATTCTTTCATTCTGTATCTGAGACCATGTACTTCTGGATATTTGTTGGGATTATCTTAGACTACATCTATTTGTTTCCTTGAGTTCTATTTCATATCGTGCTCTCTCTTCCTTAGCTGTGATTGAGTTTATTACTACTATGACACCCCCATTCGGGGAGTATAAACTGTTTAGATAGATATTGTTAGATGTCTGTTGACCTAGGACAGCGTTTAACCGCCGATACTGCGGCGTAGGCTGGGCGTTGTTACGTTCTCGTACCCTCACAGTGGGTGCGAGTCGTGACAAATTTGATATGAAAGACCTAGGTGAAGCAAACCTGATCCTAGGAATGCAAGTGTCTAAATACAAATAAGGCTACTCTATCCCTTGTACATTCAATTAAAAAAAAATGCTAAGGAAGTTTGAGTATTTTGACAAGAAACCTGCCTTTACTCCTTATGACAGTAATGTTGTTCTCAAGAAGAATGAAGGATCATCTATAAAACAATATAGATATTCACAAATGATAGGGCCCCTTATGTACATAACAAATAGGACCAGACCTTATATTGCATTCGCTATTAGGAGACTAAGTAGATATACTAGTAACCCAAACCAATCACACTGGACTACATTAGACAGAGTATTTAGATATCTTAAGGGTACTCTAGATTATAAACTTCATTATACTAGACACCCTGATATCATAGAAGGTTACTCAGATACAAATTGGATAACTGATTCACATGATGTAAAATCCACTACTGGATATGTTTTTACCCTAGCAGGAGCTGCAATCTCCTGGGGATCATGTAAACAAACTATCATTGCTAGGAGTACAATGGACTTTGAAATGATAGCTTTAGACAATACATGTACAGAATCCGAATGGCTTCGAAACCTTATTATGCATATATCTGTTTCTGTTCATCATATTCCTGCTATTTCTATAAACTGTGATAATAAATCAGTTATAGAACTACTAAAGCATGATTATGTGAATGCTAAGATGAACAGGCACCTGCAGCTGCGCTTCAAGTCAATAAAGAGCCTATTGGACAAATATGTGGTTCTTGACTATATAAAGTCGGAAAAGAACCTTGCAGATTACTTGACGAAGGGTCTGTCTAGGATATTGATCCTAAAATTATCGAGGGTGATGGGGTTAAGCTCATAGTATAGTCACCAGCAGTGGCAACCAAACCGAGTCTGACTGGAGATCCCAAGAAGCCAGTTCAATGGATAGAAACTGATGGAACTGGGGATTCCCAGGACCCTTACTTTGGTGTGCGTATTGATCGATAGAAAGTTAAACAGATTTAATACGTGTTCTAACCCTTTATATACGAAAACTAGGGTTCAGAATTATACCTGCGGCGAGAAGAAGACAAGTAGTTTCTGGCAATCTCGAGAGGACGACCCCAAGATCTTCTGTACATATTCCTTCTTCGAGTTGGACGTCGTGTGGGCGATGATCTCCCAACCTTTTCTTCTCCTTGGCAGCCCTCTCTTTCTCTCCTTACATGAATCACGAATTTAGAGAAAGCTTCAGATTTTTGATCTATAATTTGGCGGCCAGAGAATAGAGGATATATATAGGCTACGGCAGGGACCATGAGGAGAAATTAGGGTTAGGTCTCATAACGGATCTGGATATCCCGTGTTCAGCCCGAACACACAATCCAGGTCCATTAACAATAGCTCGGTCCACTAATAAGCTATTATTGCACTACCTTCCTAATCTCAAATTATGTTTGTGGGCTCCTTTTATTATATGCTCGTTTGGCTCCCCATGTTAAGATATCAAATGTCCGTCGATCAAATTAAGTTACTGACAACTATATTGATTCGACATCTTTTATCCTTAAGTAGTACCATTCAACTTTATTTGTCATGTCAGATATAATCCACCTGCAGGGTTTACGTGACAATCCTTATGAGCTCCTTAAGGGGACATCATCAACCCAATGTATCGGGTCATGGATTCCATTTATAATCAACAACCCATCATACATACAATGTTATCACCCAATTTATAGAGGTTGTTGACCCATAATGAATCTCACTCTTTCATGAGTCAAAGTAATGTACACTATATACATGTCTGTTATTATATCCGGATTAAGAGCACAAGCATCCGTAATAACAGAGGTGTTTATTCACTTATGTAGTCAGTACAAAAAGAACAACCTCAAGTGGTCCTGTTCAATACACACAAAGTGTACTAGTGTAAACCTATAGTCAAGATAGACTAATACCATATTACACTACAACCTTTCCAATAGATTGTCCAAGTCCATCTAGGTTGTGAACTATTTATATACTCCATAGAGAACTGATAATAAGATCTTCTGTGTGACACCACATACCATATTATCTACAATATAGAATTTCGGACATTTGTATTAACACTTGCAACAAATACAATATACAAACATTTGTCTATATGATTCTCATTCAAAATTTAAGAAAATAAGGTTACTACAAAAGTGATGCTTTTAGTATATAACCCTAACAGAAACAAGCTGGACTAGGTGACTATTATGGAACACTGACCCTGAGATTAAATTCTCTTTAAAATAAAAGCCCAAGTGGCTGTATATGTGTACATTAATACCCAATCCCTATGGTGACAGTGTTCCTTGTGTGATATGGATAGGGTGAGTTTAAACTCTTAATAAGTCCAAGCATGATATGCGTGGTTGATTCCTATCACCAACCCTTGAGGATTTACCTATATGAGAGGTCGTGAGGGCCGCGACTATAGGATAGGACGATCCTAGACAACTCTCATGAATGTGTAAAAGTGCGCATGGCCAACCAAACGTGCCGCCCGATAGACCCAAGTACCTCTAGCGTACTATGTGTATTATTTTTCGAGTCTGGTTCAAGAAGACTGATTCAAGGCGTAGTCCATCAAGCTCTTCTTCAAACAAAGACAATAGTCACTACGTGAGATTCAAGGCTGTAGTCCATCTCATTTATGCATAGTATACAACTACCCAGAAATTTTCTTATCCTTCTCTTATTTTCTTTCCTTCTATTACTTTTGGAACTTGACCTTTTTGGGGGTGGGGATTGTTGGCTGTGTGCACATTTGTGCACAGCAGCTAGAGCAAAAGCTCAAGTTAGTCCCACATCGGCTGTGGGATGTAATAGTGATATGTATATATTACATTCCTCTTCTTTGATTCTTTGAAGATTTGTGTGGGAGCCCCATGGGACACACGTACGCGCCGTCGCCGTTCGGCGCGTGTAACGGGTGCGGGCGCTGAATGTCGATTCGATTTCCTTTTCGGGTTCGGATCTGATACCCTAAAAATATTTTTGCTCATGATTCAAATTTGATCGTTACTATTCATTAATTTCTGTAACGTTTGATTCTAAACTCGGTCCAGGTTCAATGAACCATGTGGTTTTTTGTGTGCTGCAAACGTTCGTAACGGACGTTCTTAATTGGCTAATTAACTTGATTTAATTCTCCTAGCCGTTGCAAACGTTGGGAACAACCTATATATTCAGCTTCATTCTCCTCTTTCATTTTACACAGACAATATTTTCTCTCAAAACTCTCTGCAAATCTCGTCTTCTCAAAATCGTTGTTGTTCTTTACTGTTGCTTTGGGCAGAGCTAAGTCGGGGTCATTCTCTCCGTGTTATGTGCGGCAACGAGATTCTGGTAGAGTGGAGATTTTACCATAGGGGCGCTCGGATTCAGTCTACACATAGACCCGGACTAACTCTTAGGGTAGTGCTACGTGCGCGACTTCCCCGGAGGCCGGTAACATTTACCATTTTATTTTTGTTTGCAGATTTTTAAGCAAAAAATATTGAAGACTTTCCAACAACTTTGTCACTCAAATTTAGTTCTCGGAGACTAGTAAGATATAGCGTATAATTAAATTAAAATTGCAACTAGCAATAAGTTGTGATTAGCTAGCTAGTTTGCAAGTACATGTTGACGTGAAGTAAGAAACAAGAAAACCATATAAACTCTAGAATGACTTTGCTAAGGATATATAAATACGTTGAGTAAATAGAAATGTAAGTGGACGTGTTGGAGTGGTTATCGGGCATGACTAGAAATCATGTGGGCTTTGCCTGCGTAGGTTCGAATCCTCTACACGTATATTTTTAATCTATTTTTTAAGATTATTTCCTTTTGCTGTTTATTTTCTTCTTCTATTTAGTATAATATTATTTGGATTTAACAAAGATATTAGACAATTAAGTGAACTTTGTAAGGAATCAGGTCTTCCTATACAAACTTATGCAAATCAGATTTAGATTTCCCATGTTGAGTAGTTGATGAATTAGGCGACTTTTACTATTACGAAATCGAATGGCACTCTTTGAAAGCAAAACTCTGAACTCTTTTATAAAGTAAATATATTGAATTTCTTTTAGTTTTTCAACTTCCTTACTCAGTCCTACCGTCCCACTTAACAGCATGTGACAATTTGAACTCTAAACAAAACAAAATGAATTAATGGTCTATTTATCCTATTTTTAGGGGTGTCATGAATTGTTTAGTGTATAGAAAGGTAACAAATTAGATTCAAATTGCTTTCATAGCTCAGTTGGTTAGAGCACCCGTTTAGTAAGTGGGAGGTCCTGAGTTCAAATCTCAGTAAAAGCAATATTAAAATATTTTTGTTACTTGGACATGGTGTAGCACGCAACTCAAGTGCAGTGCAAACATCCAATACACAAAATTAAGAGCACCCCCAAAGCGCAGCTCATAATAAGCGCAGTACCCAAGTGTCAGTCAGTCAAGAGGCTGCAAATTAATGAGATGAATCTCACATTCATGGCAATGAATCTCATTAATGTTTTTTACTGTGTCTTTAGTCAAAACTCATCATTTCTCGAGCCATACGCACTCAAAAGCGCAGTCCCTAAAGCGCAGCCTAATGGAACACGAGCCCTCCAAATGGTGCAGCTTCTTAAAAGCACAATCCCCTGGAGCCTTGAGAGCACCCCAATCTGTCACTTCAGCATTAATGGCGCTGAAACAGACATCAAATGACTGCTATCAGTTGTCAATAGTCAGATGTCAGTTGTAAGACACCCTCCGTCGATTTAGTCAAAAGCACGATTTTTAACGCACTCAAAAGTGCAGTCACCCTAGGTGCTCAAAAGTGCAGCTTCTGTAGCAGAGTCTAAACAAGCGTAGCTTCTACGATGCCCACGAGCGCAGCTCTCATAGTATCCACAAAGCATATCACTTATTGAAGGATGCCACGTAGCCAGCATGGGCACAGTGCCTCTCAGATACAATCAAATCTATTCTGTTTTAAAAGAATGAGATCCTTGAGCAATGTGCACGCGCCATGTGCCATTGACTCAGTCATGCTTATGAACGGGTGCCAACCACCTAAGATCTTAGCAACAAATGGATCTTAACAACTTTTACATGTCGGCTCATCTGTAGCCCAACCATGCAGTTACAACAGATTCAGTTCTATCTTCAGACACACAGCGCTTTTGCGGGCCAAAAATCCATGCGTGCATCGCATATGCTTGCATGGGTGGTTTATTTTATTAATCTATAAATAGAAGGAGTTTTCCTTCATTTTGGAGCTTGATCGACAACCCCTGATTATCCACACCCAAGCATCCAGAGAGTGAGATTAAGTTCTTCTCGTCGTCAGATCGTCAACGGAGTAAAGGAATCACCATAGTATTCGATCTCCATCGTCACACTTTTCCAGAATCATTTGTACTTAGACTTCCTGTTTAGGACTTCTCTTTACCCTTTTTTTGTTCGATTAATACAAAAGTTTATACAACTTTTGTCCATGGCGAACAAACTGATGACTCTGCTAGGGATTTCCTTCTCCTCCAACGAGAAGGTAGTGACACAATATGACAACAATCTGCTCGGGTCCTCTCAAATGATGCTTGTCGTACGTTTCGATCAGCAATCTTTGGAGGACTTGCTCTCTGAAGGCAGTACGAGCCCTTCGAAGCGGCTAGCAAAGTTGAAGAAGACTCACCGCACCTGCGTGCCTAAAACCACTGTGCCGAGCATGTCACGTCTCAGTCCCAAAATACGCAGGACCGAGCCATGTGACATTGGCCAGCTACATATTCAACCAGACTCTAGTACGACTAGAATACGTATAAGCTGTTCGAAATGGTATAACTATCACTATAATCAACTCTATATCTCAATCCAAGTAACAAAAACATCAGAAAGAAAAATATGAATACTAGTCTGAAGCCCAATAATCATACTTGTCCGAATAGACTCGGAAAGATAATATGAGTATATAAATACTAGGCTACTGAGCAGATACAAATAATATTAAAAAAATATAACTCTGAAAGATTGAATACATGTAATGAAATGAATACTATCAATAATCCAGCAAGGCGCTCAACAAAATCTACTCAACCAACCTGGAAGAAAATCAGGTCCTCAGAGGGACGCAACAAGGTACATAATATACATGCCAAGTGTACGACAATAATGAATAAATAAATAAAGTATAATACGACTGATAAAGTGGATGAATCTAACATAACCAACTAATATAAAAATGTAATTTGAGAACAACACTCGAACACACGGGCTGTCATGGTGTACCCCGGAGACCTGATAGGCACTCCAGCAAACTATGAAATACACCACAGTTCCGGTAAGGAAGCTGTGGCAAACTATGAAAACCCGGAGGCTCTGGTAATGAGGCAACGACATACTCTGTGGAAAAGTAGCCCAAGCGCACGGTGTATGTTCTTCCCTCCCATGTGACTTCACAAATCATATCCACAAGACGCTCTGCCAGATCCTCTAGCTAGGACATCGAGTCATAATAGTAAATATAGTGTAAGAATCTTATGTCATCGTCCTAGTATCAACACGGGCTTTCGTACAGTAATATGTAATTAGTACAGGAATATGTCAGTATGTAGTATCACATGAACATGTCCTAGGGTCAGAGTGTACCCCACAATGATTTGTCGCGATAACGCAAATATGAATATTTAGTATCGATATCCGATGGCGCTAACGTCCATCGGCACCCGAATGGAATTCAGATACAAAATACCGTATACGACCCTAGGTGTTGCAACAATATAATCAAGCAGGTATTTAAAAGCTAAATATTTTAAACTGAAGTACAAGATTAGCAAGGTACATGTAGAGGCTAAAAATTAAGCCGTGCCACCTATTAAAGTGTTCGATCATCAGATGGCACCAAAACTTTACATTGTGCCAAACCATCAGGTTGTGCAGCATCAGGTTGCGCCAACATCTGATTGCGCTGGAGTCAACTTGCGTGAGTGCCACGTGGCGCACTTCCTCGAGAAACTTTAACGGCATCATCATTGCCTGACAACTGACAGCACGGAGATTAAGGAAAATTTATTCGAATCCCGTGCAGTGCAGCACTCGAGAAGATTTTATCAGTATGTAATTAATGCTGACAGCTGGTTCACGTAAGTCATTATATAGTACGATAATTAACCAGTACAACACTGAAGGCCCAGTCAAAGGTTCCAGTTGTTGAGTTGCGCCCATGCGTAGCCTGACAAGTTGGCGCCACTTGATCAATCCCCATTTTAAAAACAGGGTGATGTGGCACACAAGCCACCAACTTCGCAGAGCATGCCCACTACACTGCCCATGACCATGCACATCTCAATCAAATGATGCCACACGTCCACAGCAGTTGGTGCAAACTGCTCGCACAAGTCGTTACATTGCGCCCACGCGTAACCTGATGAAGCTCGCACAAGGTGATCAAACAGTATTCAGAACAGAGTGACGTGGCGTGCAAGCTACTAACTTCGCAGAAAGTGCCCACTACACTACTCACGACCAAGCGCATCTCAATCAAATGATGCCACACGTCTACAACAGTTAGTGCAACCGTTTACGCAAGTGAATAGGAGGCACGCAACCTGAAGCGCGTGCAACCCAGAATAACTGCTAAACAGTTATTTCAATAACTCTATAAATAGAGTTTCAAATCAATCTCAAGGCATCAAGAACTATCATAATCTCTTGCTAAAGTACTGTTGCATCCTCCAGAGGCTTGTGTCTTCGATATCACATCGTCCAAGGAATAAAGTGTTCATCTTCTGTCAGATTCCTATAGTTGTACTTTCCCAAAAATCAATTTTATTCTTATATTCTTTTCTAAGTTTGTAGTGTCACTTTCCGTTCCCAGAATACGTATTTTTATGCATGTACTACTTGAATGTATTTATTTAATATTTATCATGTATTATTCTGTATTTAAATTCCTTTAATTCACGTAAATTAATTTTCTACAATTTTATTTCTGCATTTTATTTTCTGCTTTTATACTCTGCTTTAGCTATACTTTGGGTTCGGCTTGGATTGGATTAGTATGTTGGTTCAACATGAACCGAAACAAACCCCCACCTACCACCACCCCTTCCATTTAAAGCCCACCCCTTTCTCTCTCTTCATTACTCTCCTTCACCATTACTCTTCTTCTTCTTCCTCATTACTCTCACCACCTACCAACCGTAGGCAAGTACATCTTGCTTCACATAAGAACCCATATTTCCTAAGAGAGTTTAGAAATTGGCATTTTTCATTTTGAAGTCTTATTCTTAGTAGATCAAGAGTTACTATTTTTTCAGATTTTTCGTGGTTTTGATCTGTTAACTTCCTGACTCCCAGTTTTGTTCATTCCCGTTTTGTTGAGGTGGTGTTATACGCCATTCTGAACCATAGGAACCCCATTTCTGGTTTGGAACGAAGGTTCCATAGGAGTTGGAGTTCGGGAGGAACTTTACGCTCACGTTATACGTGCAAGCGTAGTATTGAGTTTACGCTCACATTTTCACGTGCCCGCGTAGTGCAGAATTTTTACGCTCACGTTATACGTGCTCGCGTAGCATCAGCTTTTTACGCCCACGATCACTCGTGTCAGCGTGAACATGTTTTTACGCAAAGTCTACTTAACTTGGCGTATCCCTTTTTACGCGTATTCATTCAGGCATAAAAACTTTACTTTTTACGCGCGTTACTTTTTACGCGTAACCCTGTTTTTACGCGTAGCCCTTTTTCCGCGTGCTCCTTGGCTCGGCGTAAAACGAGTTTTACGCGCTACTTGTTCCATTACTTTTTACGCATACTTCCTTTACGCGTATTCATCCATGTATACACTTTGACCCTTACGCGTATAAGTTACGCGTAACGTTACTTTTTACGCGTATGTTCTTTGCGCGCGTATTTCGCCACAGCGTAAAGCTTGGCGTAACTTGTTGGCCTTAGCGTAAAAACTTGGGCATAGACCAACCTTGGCGTAATCTAACCTTGGTGTTTCTATTGCTCTATAATTTATTCATTTAATGGTGGCATGATAATTCTCCTATTATATCCTTACGCCTTTTTGTATGAACTCGATAATCTTGGCATGTTAATATTTTTAATACATATGGTTGTGTAGAACGTGCCCTGTGTCTTGATTGGTTTATGGATACCCAGTATGACTGGAATTTAACCCTGAGAGTTGTAGACTCGACCATACTAAATAATAGTTTGACTTTCATGCCTTGTTATAAATTAACATTGATTGTTAACTTTACTAATAATTGATCATGCGTTCCTAGTTGGAACTAAGAGACTGGCTAGTCGTCTTATTGAATTGAATGAATGAGATACGTCCATATGGATTATGAGCTATTGCAATCGATTAGCCGATCCCGAATATTGGCATACAGGCATATGTAGGATTCAATTTATTTTTTTCTACAAAAGCAGCATGTGTACTTTATGGTCAAGGCATGATTATTTCGTGGTTAGTTTTGATTGTTGTATTACGCTATGTAAGACCTACAACCTAACCGCACGGGTATCGTTGTAGAGTTGTGCATATCGTACCCTATACACCAGTACTCATTCTGAATGACCATGATCCACGGCATGGGATTTTACTCAACATAGAGACTATTAAGTTAAATAAAATAATGATTGCATGGAGAGAATGGATTCCCGAGTTCTTATATAGCAGCCCTCTTGGGACTATTAAGTGCCCGACAGGTCGGCTGGTTCCCACAGATACTGCAAATCTGCCACACGGGCAGGGAGCAGAATCTGGTTATATTATTTATTGTATATTGTATATTGATAACGGGCGTCCCGCTGGGACTCGTCTAATTCATGATTGGCGCAATTGATTGATTGGGTAAACTAGCCTTGCTTGCACATAGTAAGAACTGAGGAATCCCTATTGCATAATTCCAGGATAACATGGAACTCACAGTAGCAAGCCGTAGTAGTTGCATGGCCGTTTAAATTGATTTGTTTGTGTATTGTCTCTACTCTGATGACTAACTAAGATGATCGAAATACCAGGACATGACGGGTCAACTTCTGTCCTTGTTTGGTTGGGAAGTTGGTTCGAAGTGTCATGATGTGATGTGAATCCCAGTAGTCAGCAGAGATCTATTTATTATGTTTCCTATTACTAGTTTTACTCCTCATATCGTGCTTCCTTGTGGTACTTGCTATTAGAGGTCTAACCTCTATGGTTTTGTATGGCCAGATTTAGAGCCGGTTCCCGAGGACTCAGCTTACTTCTACCTCCGAGATGGTCAACACTAGAGGGATGATCGCAGGAGGACTCGAGTGGGTTTCTTACTTCCCCGCTCGTTTTGTTATCTACTTTATACCTTGCCGTTTGGCAGCGACATGTTAGTCGGATTGTCTTGTATTTACTTTTACATAATTGTAACTAAAGTCAGGCTGCAGCTGATAAACAATTGTGTATATTTTTCTACATCATCTGGCTACGTTTTGTAAAGCCAGATATCAAGAACATTTTGGTTAAGCGTTTGGGACGCCTTACTGCTTCATCTTACATGTTCTCTATTTCTGTTTCTTATTCGAATGATTGAGACAATAGATGTGAAGTAACCATAGGGAGACTTTTATGTAGTATGCACCCCCTCGTCTTGTAGACAATATTGATCGTATTATACGGTATTCATCTATCCGTAATACGTAGCTGGCTGAGTCATTCCTTCGCTCTCCAGTATTCTGGTTCTGGGGCGTGACAATGTTTTAGTGGTGGCCCATGCAGGTCTGATTTCAGACTGTGGAGTATTTTAATAGGATGTCTCAATCACACATGTTCCCCCTTGATCTTATAATTCATTGATTCTCAACTCCAGCTTGACATTCCAGTATCCCTTGACTTCATTGATCCTTCATGTCCGGTCGTTTGATTGTTCTTTTGTCCCTTTTCTTAGGGGCACCTCGTCCGTGCCTGTCAGAGCTGGACAACAATAACATGGACAGCAACATGGACAACATGACCAGGTTGGTCAGCAACAAGGGCCGATACTAACTCAGGAGACTATCCAAGAAGAAGTGATAGTGGAAGCAGCAGCTGGATCGCAGTATCCGGATGTTCCACCACCACCAACAGTTCCACCTACCCCTGCGGAAATGGACACACCGGTCCTTCTGGAAATCATGAGGGGGATGATGGCTACTCAGCAACATCAGATGTTAGCCCAGCAGCGCATGCACGCTCAGTTGCAAGAGCAGAACGTACTACTCAACCAAGGGTTGCAGACAGCTTTGGAAAGAGGGACAAGACCGGATTCAGGAGCATCAACCAGATTTTGTAAGTTCAACCCCCGCCGTTTCGAGGGCACGGAGGACGTCATCTCAGCAGATGCATAGCTTAAGGATATTGAGGCTATTCTGACGGCGGCTAAGGTACCGGCAGAAGAACGTGTGGATCAAGTGAAGTTGCTACTTCAGGATCTCGCACGTGATTGGTGGGAATCAGAGGAAGTAGGCATCAGACGTCCTATTGCTTGGGACGATTTCACCGCAAGATTCAAGACGAAGTACTATGGAGTTGTGGCGTAATTTGAGTTACAACAAAAGTTTATCAACCTCAAGCAGGCCGGCAAGACGGTAGATGCTTACGCAGCGGAGTTCTGCAGATTGAGTAGGTTTGCCCCAGAGATGGTAGCAACGGAGCGCCAGAGGGCGATGAGGTTTCAACAAGGGTTTCATCTTGAGCTCTTGCAATTGATAGAGGGGCACAACTACCAGACTTTTGACGAAGTATTGACGGCAACTCGAAGGCATGAGATCACCATTAAGAGGATCACGGCAAGGACAGAGGGTCAGAAGAGATCCCACAGTCAGATGGAAGAAGGAGGGGGAGCAGCGCCCCGAACAACAGCACCATCCCCTGGCATTTGCATCCACGATGTGGCGATACGAGGGCCAGCACCACCACCCAGGCAGCAGCAGCAACAACCAAGGAAGAACCAGCAACCCCCAGCGGGCTGCACTTATTGTGGGAAGATAGGGCACACTAGTGATGTGTGTCGGGCATTGAACGGATTGTGTTTGATATGTGGAAATCCAGATCACCGGGTTACCACATGTCCCATAAATTCGAGGTCAGGAGGACCAGTACAGCAGTTTCCTGCTCTGCCAGCACCAAAGGCAGGACAGTATCGAGGACCAGCGGTAGCAGTAAGACCATTGGCACAGCGCCCGTTAATGCCGCAGGCTCAGATGTTTCGGCAACAGGGACCGTCGATGCAGCAACACCAGCATAGACCACCCCAGCATCATCAAGGAAGGGGCCAGCAGCAGCACCAGGCTAGGCCACAGCATGGGAACCAGCAAGGAGGTCGAGGGCAGGCATTCACACTGTCCTTGGAGGAGGCATTAGCATCGGGAGATGTTGTGGCAGGTAACATTCTCGTCGCCTCATATCCCGTAGTAGTATTGTTTGATTCGGGAGCATCACACTCATTTATATCTGCACAATTTGTGACACGGCTAGGAATGGAGTTCGGGACATTGCCAGGGAGGTTGAATATACTCACTTGTAATGGGCTCGTAGGAGTTAGTAGAGTTATTCTAGCATGTAGCATTGTAGTTTGCGGGCATTCCTTACCCGCCCGGTTGATAGAATTTCCTGTTGGAAATTTCGACGTTATCTTAGGCATGGACTCGCTGAAGGACAGTCATACGATAATAGATTGTCGTAGTGGAAGTGTATCTTTTGATATTCCAGGCATGAAGAGATTCACCTTAGTCAGATCGTAGGCAACTCAGCAAGAGCAGGGAGTAATAACGATAATGGAAGAAGTCCAGGTCCCGAAGGTAGTTGAAGAATTTCTAGATGTATTTCCTGAAGAACTTTCAGGTCTACCACCGGTTAGAGATATTGAGTTCAGCATAGAATTGGTACCTGGAACTAAACCGATATCAGATCGGGTTTACAGGATGGCGGATTCGGAGCAGGCTAAGGTGTATCAGCACATAGAGGAATTGAAGGAGAAGAAGTTCATCCAAGCTAGCATATCACCATAGGCAGTACCAGTGGTACTTGTGGAGAAGAAGGATGGATCATCCAGATTGTGTATTGACTACATGAAGCTTAATGCGGCAACAGTAAAGAACAAGTACCCACTACCCAGGATCGATGACTTATTTGATCAGTTGAGCACAGCTAGAGTTTTCTCCAAGATAGATCTTCGTTCAGGGTATCATCAAGTGAGGATTCGGAAGGAAGATATTCCCAAGACAGCATTCAGGTCGAAGTATGAGCATTATGAATTTTTAGTAATGCCGTTTGGCTTGACCAATGCTCCAGCAATATTTATGGATTTGATGAACCGCATCTTTATGCCATACTTAGATCAGTTTGTCGTTGTGTTTCTTGACGACATTCTCGTATACTCTGCCAGTGAAGAGGAGCATGAAGACCACCTCAAGAAGGTGTTACAGGTTCTGAGAGAGAACCAGTTGTATGCCAAGCTCAGTAAGTATGAGTTCTGGACGAATCATATTTTATTTTTGGGCCATATCATATCAGGAGCCGGAGTAGCAGTGGATCCCAAGAAGGTAGAACCCTTAGAGAGTTGGCCAGTACCCAAGACCGTAGCTGATGTGCGGAGTTTCTTGGGATTAGCAGGATATTACAGAAGGTTTGTATCAGATTTTGTAAGACTTTCAGCACCCATAACCCGCTTGACACGAAAAGATGTACCATTTGTCTGGTCAGCAGAATGTCAGGCATCATTTGAAAATCTGAAGCAGAAGTTGATATCAGCGCCTATTCTTACATTGCCAGTTGGACCCGGAGGTTTCACAGTATATTGTGATGCGTCAGGTAAAGGACTTGGATGTGTCCTTATGCAACAAGGGAAGGTGATAGCATATGCATCTAGGCAGCTTCGAGACCATGAGAAGAATTACCCAACTCATGACTTGGAGTTGGCAGCAGTAGTATTTACTTTGAAACTATGGAGGCATTACTTATATGGTGATCGAGTAGACATGTACACAGATCATAAAAGTCTGAAGTACATCTTTACTCAGAAGGAGTTAAACATGAGACAGAGAAGATGGTTAGAGCTGATCAAGGATTATGACGTAGAGCTGCAGTATCATCCAGGCAAGGCTAATGTGGTAGCAGACGCTCTCAGCAGAAGAGGCGGCGTATTTATGTTGACAACGCAGAAGCACATTTTAGAAGATCTTCAGGAGATGGGCATAAAAATTATACTTCCTAGTGATGTAGGAGTTCTGACAAGTCTATAAGTCCAATCTGACTTGGTAGACAGGATCAAGGCAGCTCAGGCACAGGACCCAAGGATTCAGAAGCTAAGGACAGAATGTGAGTCAGGACTCAGAAAGGAGATGAGAATTCATGAAGACGGTACACTTAGGTTTGGATTACGTCTATGTGTGCCTAGTGGAGATATTAGACTGGAAGTTATGACAGAAGTTCACAGTTCTCAGTAATCTATACATCCTGGAGGGACCAAGATGTACCAAGATATCAAGCAGCACTTCTGGTGGAATGGAATGAAGAGGAAGATAGCTAGGTTTGTTTTCCGTTGCTTGATATGTTAGCAAGTGAAGGCAGAGCAGCAGAGGTCAGCTGGATTATTACAACCGCTTCCTATCCCAGAATGGAAGTGGGAGCATATTACAATGGACTTTGTGACCGGTTTACCGAGATCACCAAGTGGTAAAGATGCCATTTGGGTGATAGTGGACCGGCTAACAAAGGTAGCACACTTTCTTCCTTTCAGAGTAGGGTAATCTACAGAAAAGTTGGCAGAATTATATATGCAACAGATAGTTAGGCAGCATGGAGTCCCTGTCAGTATTATGTCAGACAGAGTTACCCGTTTCACATCACATTTCTGGAAGAGCTTACATCATAGTCTGGGTACCAAGTTAAGATTCAGTACGGCTTACCATCCACAGACGGACGGACAATCAGAAAGGACAATTCAGACCTTAGAGGATATGTTGCGAGCTTGCACTCTGGATTTTGGAGGATCTTGGGAAAGCTACCTGCACTTAGTTGAGTTCTCATACAACAACAGTTATCAAGCCAGTATCCAGATGGCGCCATTTGAGGCACTATATGGTAAGAAGTGTAGGTCGCCACTAGCATGGGATGATATCGGGGAGAGGAAGATGTTAGGTCCAGAGATGATTGTTCAAACAGTTGAAGTGGTTAAGGGAATTAGGGAGCGACTTCGAGTTGCGCAAGATCGACACCGTTATTGGGCGGACCAGCATCGTAGGCCGCTAGAGTTTTCTGTTGGGGACCACGTGTTCCTACGGATCTCACCTACCCGTGGGGTCATTAGATTTGGCATTCGCGGGAAGTTGAGTCCGCGATACGTAGGACCATTCGTTATCCTTGATAGGGTAGGCGATGTTGCTTATCGTTTGTCCCTTCCACCTTCGTTACGAGAGGTGCATGACGTATTTCATGTATCTAAGTTGCGAAGGTATGTATCGGATCCAAGCCATATCCTTGATCATTCTGAGTTGGTTGTTGGTACCAACTTGTCTTACGAGGAGCAGCCGGTGTCCATTTTGGACCGAAGAGAGAAGATACTCAAGAACCGAATAATTAGCCTTGTCCGGGTTGCTTGGGGTCATCACTCGTTAGGAGAGTCAACATGAGAACGTGAGGATGATATCCGATCACGGTATCCACATCTGTTTGACTCACAAGGTATATTTCTTCTCGTGTACCTTGATTGTCTTAACCCCTCATACTTGTCACCCAATGGATAGAACTACGTGATATCGTAGATTGTTAATATAAATATTTTATCTGCTAGTTAACATTGAAGAATGATTGCTTGCTCAAGTTTCTTGTACCTAGATTAGCTTAGTTTTGATATTCCTATCATGCTTGGATTTGAAATTCCGAGGACGGAATTTTTCTAAGGAGGGTAGAGATATCACTTCCCGTTCCCAGAATACGTATTTTTATGCATGTACTACTTGAATGTATTTATTTAATATTTATCATGTATTATTCTGTATTTAAATTCCTTTAATTCACGTAAATTAATTTTCTGCAATTTTATTTCTGCATTTTATTTTCTGCTTTTATACTCTGCTTTAGCTATACTTTGGGTTCGGCTTGGATTGGATTAGTATGTTGGTTCAACATGAACCGAAACAAACCCCCACCTACCACCACCCCTTCTATTTAAAGCCCACCCTTTCTCTCTCTTCATTACTCTCCTTCACCATTACTCTTCTTCTTCTTCTTCATTACTCTCTCCACCTACCAACCGTAGGCAAGTACATCTTGCTTCACATGAGAACCCATATTTTTATGATTCATTTATCTCCCTTTTGTGATCCTAAGAGAGTTTAGAACTTGGCATTTTTCATTTTGAAGTCTTATTCTTAGTAGATCTAGAGTTACTATTTTTTCGGATTTTTCGTGGTTTTGATCTGTTAACTTCCTTACTCCCAGTTTTGTTCATTCCCGTTTTGTTGAGGTGGTGTTATACGCCATTCTGAACCATGGGAACCCTATTTCTGGCTTGGAACGAAGGTTCCATAGGAATTGAAGTTCGGGAGGAACTTTACGCTCACGTTATACGTGCAAGCGTAGTATTGAGTTTACGCTCACGTTTTTACGTGCCCGCGTAGTGCTGAATTTTTACGCTCACGTTATACGTGCTCGCGTAGCATCAACTTTTTACGCCCACGATCACTCGTGTCAGCGTGAACATGTTTTTACGCAAAGTCTACTTAACTTGGCGTATCCCTTTTTACGCGTATTCATTCAGGCGTAAAAACTTTACTTTTTACGCGCGTTACTTTTTACGCGTAACCCTGTTTTTTCGCGTAGCTCTTTTTACGCGTGCTCCTTGGCTCGACATAAAACGAGTTTTATGCGCTATTTGTTCCATTACTTTTTACGCATACTTCCTTTACGCGTATTCATCCATGTATACACTTTGACCCTTACGCGTATAAGTTACGCGTAACGTTACTTTTTACGCGTATGTTCTTTGCGCGCGTATTTCGCCACAACGTAAAGCTTGGTGTAACTTGTTGGCCTTAGCGTAAAAACTTGGGCATAGACCAGCCTTGGCGTAATCTAACCTTGGTGCTTCTATTGCTCTATAATTTATTCATTTAATGGTGGCATGATAATTCTCCTATTATATCCTTACGCCTTTTTGCATGAATTCGATAATCTTGGCATGTTAATATTTTTAATACATATGGTTGTGTAGAACGTGCCCTGTGTCTTGATTGGTTTATGGATACCCAGTATGACTGGAATTTAACCCTGAGAGTTGTAGACTCGACCATACTAAATAATAGTTTGACTTTCATGCCTTGTTACAAATTAACATTGATTGTTAACTTTACTAATAATTGATCATGCGTTCCTAGTTGGAACTAAGAGACTGGCTAGTCGTCTTATTGAATTGAATGAATGAGACACGTCCATATGGATTATGAGCTATTGCAATCGATTAGCCGATCCCGAATATTGGCATACAGGCATGTGCAGGCTTCAATTTATTTTTTTCTACAAAAGCAGTATGTGTACTTTATGGTCAAGGCATGATTATTCCGTGGTTAATTTTGATTGTTGTATTACGCTATGTAAGACCTACAACCTAACCGCACGGGTATCGTTGTAGAGTTGTGCATATCGTATCCTTTATACCAGTACTCATTCTGAATGACCATGATCCACGGCATGGGATTTCACTCAACATAGAGACTATTAAGTTAAATAAAATAATGATTGCATGGAGAGAATGAATTCCCGAGTTCTTACATGGCAGCCCTCTTGGGACTATTAAGTGCCCGACAGGTCGGCTGGTTTCCACAGATACTGCAAATCTGCCACACGGGCAGGGAGCGGAATCTGGTTATATTATTTATTGTATATTGTATATTGATAACGGGCGTCCCGCTGGGACTCATCTAATTCATGATTGGCACAATTGATTGATTGGGTAAACTAGCCTTGTTTGCACATAGTAAGAACTGAGGAATCCCTATTGCATAATTCCAGGATAACTTGGAACTCACAGTAGCAAGCCGTAGTTGTTGCATGGCCGTTTAAATTGATTTGTTTGTGTACTGTCTCTACTCTGATGACTAACTAAGATGATCGGAATACCAGGACATGACGGGTCAACTTCTGTCCTTGTTTGGTTGGGAAGTTGGTTCGAAGTATCGTGATGTGATGTGAATCCCAGTAGTCAGCAGAGATCTATTTATTATGTTTCCTATTACTAGTTTTACTCCTCATATCGTGCTTTCTTGTGGTACTTGCTATTAGAGGTCTAACCTCTATGGTTTTGTATGGCCAGATTTAGAGCCGGTTCCCGAGGACTCAGCTTACTTCTACCTCCGAGATGGTCAACACTAGAGGGATGATCGCAGGAGGACTCGAGTGGGTTTCTTACTTCCCCGCTCGTTTTGTTATCTACTTTATACCTTGCCGTTTGGCAGCGACATGTTAGTATGATTGTCTTGTATTTACTTTTACATAATTGTAACTAAAGTCAGGCTGCAGCTGATAAACAATTGTGTATATTTTTCTACATCATCTGGCTACGTTTTGTAAAGCCAGATATCAAGAACATTTTGGTTAAGCGTTTGGGATGCCTTACTGCTTCATCTTACATGTTCTTTATTTTTGTTTCTTGTTCGAATGATTGAGACAATAGATGTAAAGTAACCATAGGGAGACTTTCATGTAGTATGTACCCCCTCGTCTTGTAGACAACATTGATCTTATTATACGGTATTCATCTACCCGTAATACGTAGCTGGCTGAGTCATTCCCCCGCTCTCCAGTATTCTGGTTCTGGGGCGTGACAATGTTTTAGTGGTGGCCCATGCAGGTCTGATTTAAGACTTATAGAGTATTTTAATAGGATGTCTCAATCACACATGTTCCCCCTTGATCTTATAATTCGTTGATTCTCAACTCCAGCTTGACATTCCAGTATCCCTTGACTTCATTGATCCTTCATGTCCGGTCGTTTGATTGTTCTTTTCTCCCTTTTCTTAGGGGCACCTCGTCCGTGCCTGTCAGAGCTGGACAACAACAACATGGACAGCAACATGGACAACATGACCAGGTTGGTCAGCAACAAGGGCCGATACTAACTCAGGAAACTATCCAGAAAAAAGTGATAGTGGAAGCAGCAGCTAGATCGCAGTATCCGGATGTTCCACCACCACCAACAGTTCTACCTACCCCTGTGGAAATGGACACACCAGCCCTTCTGGAAATCATGGGGGGGATGATGGCTATTCAGCAACATCAGATGTTAGCCCAGCAGCTCATGCACGCTCAGTTGTAAGAGCAGAACGTACTACTCAACCAAGGGTTGCAGACAGCTTTGGAAAGAGGGACAAGGCCGGATTCAGGAGCATCAACCAGATTTTGTAAGTTCAACTCCCGCCGTTTCGAGGGCACGGAGGACGTCATCTCAGCAGATGCATAGCTTAAGGATATTGAGGCTATTCTGACGGCGGCTAAGGTACCGGCAGAAGAACGTGTGGATCAAGTGAAGTTGCTACTTCAGGATCTCGCACGTGATTGGTGGGAATCAGAGGAAGTAGGCATCAGACGTCCTATTGCTTGGGACGATTTCACCGCAAGATTCAAGATGAAGTACTATAGAGTTGTGGCACAATTTGAGTTACAACAGAAGTTTATCAACCTCAAGCAGGCCGACAAGACGGTAGATGCTTACGCAGCAGAGTTCTGCAGATTGAGTAGGTTTGCCCCAGAGATGGTAGCAACGGAGCGCCAGAGGGCGATGAGGTTTCAGCAAGGGTTTCATCTTGAGCTCTTGCAATTGATAGAGGGGCACAACTACCAGACTTTTGACGAAGTATTGACGGCAACTCGAAGGCATGAGATCACCATTCAGAGGATCACGGTAAGGACTGAGGGTCAGAAGAGATCCCACAGTCAGATAGAAGGAGGAGGGGGAGCAGCGCCCCGAACAACAGCACCATCCCCTGGCATTCGCATCCACGATATGGCAATACGAGGGCCAGCACCACCATCCAGGCAGCAGCAGCAACAACCAAGGAAGAACCAGCAACCCCTAGCGGGCTATACTTATTGTGGGAAGATAGGGCACACTAGTGATGTGTGTCGGGCATTAAACGGATTGTGTTTGATATGTGGAAATCCAGATCACCGGGTTACCACATGTCCCATGAATTCGAGGTCAGAAGGACCAGTACAGCAGTTTCCTGCTCTGCGAGCACCAAGGGCAGGACAGTATCGAGGACCAGCGGTAGCAGTAAGACCATTGGCACAGCGCCCGTTAATGCCGCAGGCTCAGATGTTTCGGCAACAGGGACCGTCGATGCAGCAACACCAGCATAGACCACCCCAGCATCATTAAGGAAGGGGCCAGCAGCAGCACTAGGCTAGGCCACATCATGGGAACCAGCAAGGAGGTCGAGGGCAGGCATTCACACTGTCCTTGGAGGAGGCATTAGCATCTGGAGATGTTGTGGCAGGTAACATTCTCGTCGCCTCATATCCCGTAGTAGCATTGTTTGATTCGGGAGCATCACACTCATTTATATCTGCACAATTTGTGACACGGCTAGGAATGGAGTTCGAGGCATTGCCAGGGAGGTTGAATATACTCACTGGTAATGGGATCGTAGGAGTTAGTAGAGTTATTCTAGCATGTAGCATTGTAGTTTGCGGGCATTTCTTACCCGCCCGGTTGATAGAATTTCCTGTTGGAAATTTTGACGTTATCTTAGGCATAGACTCGCTGAAGGACAGTCATGCGACAATAGATTATCGTAGTGGGAGTGTATCTTCTGATATTCCAGGCATAAAGAGATTCACCTTAGTCAGATCAGAGGCAACTCAGCAAGAGCAGGGAGTAATAACGATAATGGAAGAAGTCCAGGTCCCGAAGGTAGTTGAAAAATTTCTAGATGTATTTCCTGAAGAACTTTCAGGTCTACCACCGGTTAGAGATATTGAGTTCAGCATAGAATTGGTACCTGGAACTAAACCGATATCAGATCGGATTTACAGGATGGCGGATTCGGAGCAGGCTAAGGTGTATCAGCACATAGAGGAATTGAAGGAGAAGAAGTTCATCCAAGCTAGCATATCACCATGGACAGCACCAGTGGTACTTGTGGGGAAGAAGGATGGATCATCCAGATTGTGCATTGACTACATAAAGCTTAATGCGGCAACAGTAAAGAACAAGTACCCACTACCCAGGATCGACGACTTGTTTGATCAGTTGAGCACAGCTAGAGTTTTCTCCAAGATAGATCTTCGTTCAGGGTATCATCAAGTGAGGGTTCGGAAGGAAGATATTCCCAAGACAGCATTCAGGTCGAAGTATGGGTATTATGAATTTTTAGTAATGCCGTTTGGCTTGACCAATGCTCCAGCAATATTTATGGATTTGATGAACCGCATCTTTATGCCATACTTAGATCAGTTTGTCGTTGTGTTTCTTGACGACATTCTCGTATACTCTGCCAGTGAAGAGGAGCATGAAGACCACCTAAAGAAGGTGTTACAGGTTCTGAGAGAGAACCAGTTGTATGCCAAGCTCAGTAAGTGTGAGTTCTGGACGGATCACATTTCATTTTTGGGTCATATCATATCAGGAGCCGGAGTAGCAGTGGATCCCAAGAAGGTAGAAGCCGTAGAGAGTTGGCCAGTACCCAAGACCGTAGCTGATGTGCGAAGTTTCTTGGGATTAGCAGGATATTACAGAAGGTTTGTATCAGATTTTGTAAGACTTTCAGCACCCATAACCCGCTTGACACGAAAGGATATACCATTCGTCTGGTCAGCAAAATGCCAGGCATCATTTGAGAATCTGAAGCAGAAGTTGATATCAGCGCCTATTATTACATTGCCAGTTGGACCCGAAGGTTTCACAGTATATTACGATGCGTCAGGTAAAGGACTTGGATGTGTCCTTATGCAACATGGAAAGGTGATAGCATATGCATCTAGGCAGCTTCGAGACCACGAGAAGAATTACCCAACTCATGACTTGGAGTTGGCAACAGTAGTATTTGCTTTGAAACTATGGATGCATTACTTATATGGTGATCGAGTAGACATGTACACAGATCATAAAAGTCTGAAGTACATCTTTACTCAGAAGGAGTTAAACATGAGACAGAGAAGATGGTTAGAGCTGATCAAGGATTATGACGTAGAGCTGCAGTATCATCCAGGCAAGGCTAATGTGGTAGCAGACGCTCTCAGCAGAAGAGGCGGCATATTTATGTTGACAACGCAGAAGCACATTTTAGAAGATCTTCAGGAGATGGGCATAGAAGTTATACTTCCTAGTGATGTAGGAGTTCTGGCAAGTCTACAAGTCCAATCTGACTTGGTAGACAGGATCAAGACAGCTCAGGCACAGGACCCAAGGATTCAGAAGCTAAGGACAGAATGTGAGTCAGGACTCAGAAAGGAGATGAGAATTCATGAAGACGGTACACTTAGGTTTGGATTACGTCTATGTGTGCCTAGTGGAGATATTAGACAGGAAATTATGACAGAAGCTCACAGTTCTCAGTATTCTATACATCCTGGAGGGACCAAGATGTACCAAGATATCAAGCAGCACTTCTGGTGGAATGGAATGAAGAGGGAGATAGCTAGGTTTGTTTCCCGTTGCTTGATATGTCAGCAAGTGAAGGCATAGCAGCAGAGGTCAGCTGGATTATTGCAACCGCTTCCTATCCCGGAATGGAAGTGGGAGCATATTACAATGGACTTTGTGACCGGTTTACCGAGATCACCAAGTGGTAAAGATGCCATTTGGGTGATAGTGGACCGGCTAACAAAGGTAGCACACTTTCTTCCTTTCAGAGTAGGGCAATCTACAGAAAAGTTGGCAGAATTATATATGCAACAGATAGTTAGGCAGCATGGAGTCCCTGTCAGTATTGTGTCAGACAGAGATACCCGTTTCACATCACATTTCGGAAAGAGCTTACATCATAGTCTGGGTACCAAGTTAAGATTCAGCACGGCTTACCATCCACAGACGGACGGACAATCAGAAAGGACAATTCAGACTTTAGAGGATATGTTGCTAGTTTGCACTCTGGATTTTGGAGGATCTTGGGAAAGCCACCTGCACTTAGTTGAGTTCTCATACAATAACAGTTATCAAGCCAGTATCCAGATGGCACCATTTGAGGCACTATATGGTAAGAAGTGTAGGTTGCCACTAGCATGGGATGATATCGGGGAGAGAAAGATGTTAGGTCCAGAGATGATTGTTCAAACAGTTGAAGTGGTTAAGGAAATTAGGGAGCGACTTCGAGTTGCGCAAGATCGACATCGTCATTGGGCGGACCATCATCGTAGGCCGCTAGAGTTTTCTGTTGGGGACCACGTGTTCCTACAGATCTCACCTACCCGTGGGGTCATTAGATTTGGCATTCGCGGGAAGTTGAGTCCGCGATACGTAGGACCATTCGTTATCCTTGATAGGGTAGGCGATGTTGCTTATCGTTTGTCCCTTCCACCTTCGTTACGAGAGGTGCATGACGTGTTTCATGTATCTCAGTTGCGAAGGTATGTATCGGATCCAAGCCATATCCTTGATCATTCTGAGTTGGTTGTTGGTACCAACTTGTCTTACGAGGAGCAGCCGGTGTCCATTTTGGACCGAAGAGAGAAGATACTCAAGAACCGAACAATTAGCCTTGTCCGGGTTGCTTGGGGTCATCACTCATTAGGAGAGTCAATATGAGAACGTGAGGATGATATCCGATTACGGTATCCACGTCTGTTTGACTTACAAGGTATATTTCTTCCGTGTACCTTGATTGTCTTAACCCCTCATGCTTGTCACCCTATGGATAGAACTACGTGATATCGTAGATTGTTAATATAAATATTTTATCTGCTAGTTAACATTGAAGAATGATTGCTTGCTCAAGTTTCTTGTACCTAGATTAGCTTAGTTTTGATATTCCTATCATGCTTGGATTTAAAATTTCGAGGACGGAATTTTTCTAAGGAGGGTAGAGATATCACTTTCCGTTCCCAGAATACGTATTTTTATGCATGTACTACTTGAATGTATTTATTTAATATTTATCATATATTATTCCGTATTTAAATTCCTTTAATTCACGTAAATTAATTTTCTGCAATTTTATTTTTGCATTTTATTTTCTGCTTTTATACTCTGCTTTAGTTATACTTTGGGTTCGGCTTGGATTGGATTAGTATGTTGGTTCAACATGAACCGAAACAAACCCCCACCTACCACCACCCCTTCCATTTAAAGCCCACCTTTTCTCTCTCTTTATTGCTCTCCTTTACCATTACTCTTCTTCTTCTTCCTCATTACTCTCTCCACCTACCAACCGTAGGCAAGTACATCTTGCTTCACATGAGAACCCATATTTTTATGATTCATTTATCTCCCTTTTGTGATCCTAAGAGAGTTTAGAACTTGGCATTTTTCATTTTGAAGTCTTATTCTTAGTAGATCTAGAGTTACTATTTTTTCGGATTTTTCGTGGTTTTGATCTGTTAACTTCCTTACTCCCAGTTTTGTTCATTCCCGTTTTGTTGAGGTGGTGTTATACGCCATTCTGAACCATGGGAACCCCATTTCTGGCTTGGAACGAAGGTTTCATAGGAATTGGAGTTCGGGAGGAACTTTACGCTCACGTTATACGTACAAGCGTAGTATTGAGTTTACGCTCACGTTTTCACGTGCCCGCGTAGTGCTGAATTTTTACGCTCACGTTATACGTGCTCGCGTAGCATCAACTTTTTACGCCCACGATCACTCGTGTCAGCGTGAACATGTTTTTACGCAAAGTCTACTTAACTTGGCGTATCCCTTTTTACGCGTATTCATTCAGGCGTAAAAACTTTACTTTTTACGCGCGTTACTTTTTACGCGTAACCCTGTTTTTTTGCGTAGCTCTTTTTACGCGTGCTCCTTGGCTCGACGTAAAACGAGTTTTATGCGCTACTTGTTCCATTACTTTTTACGCATACTTCCTTTACGCGTATTCATCCATGTATACACTTTGATCCTTACGCGTATAAGTTACGCGTAACGTTACATTTTATGCGTATGTTCTTTGCGCGCATATTTCGCTACAACGTAAAGCTTGGTGTAACTTGTTGGCCTTAGCGTAAAAACTTGGGCATAGACCAACCTTGGCGTAATCTAACCTTGGTGCTTCTATTGCTCTATAATTTATTCATTTAATGGTGGCATGATAATTCTCCTATTATATCCTTACGCCTTTTTGCATGAACTCGATAATCTTGGCATGCTAATATTTTTAATACATATGGTTGTGTAGAACGTGCCCTGTGTCTTGATTGGTTTATAGATATCCAGTATGACTGGAATTTAACCCTGAGAGTTGTAGACTCGACCATACTAAATAATAGTTTGACTTTCATGCCTTGTTACAAATTAACATTGATTGTTAACTTTACTAATAATTGATCATGCGTTCCTAGTTGGAACTAAGAGACTGGCTAGTCGTCTTATTGAATTGAATGGATGAGACACGTCCATATGGATTATGAGCTATTGCAATCGATTAGCCGATCCCGAATATTGGCATACAGGCATGTGCAGGCTTCAATTTATTTTTTTCTACAAAAGCAGCATGTGTACTTTATGGTCAAGGCATGATTATTCCGTGGTTAGTTTTGATTGTTGCATTACGCTATGTAAGACCTACAACCTAACCGCACGTGTATCGTTGTAGAGTTGTGCATATCGTACCCTGTACACCAGTACTCATTCTGAATGACCATGATCCACGGCATGGGATTTCACTCAACATAGAGACTATTAAGTTAAATAAAATAATGATTGCATGGAGAGAATAGATTTCCGAGTTCTTACATGGCAGCCCTCTTGGGACTATTAGGTGCCCGACAGGTCGGCTGGTTCCCACAGATACTGCAAATCTGCCACACGGGCAGGGAGCGAATTCTGGTTATATTATTTATTGTATATTGTATATTGATAACGGGCGTCCCGCTGGGACTCGTCTAATTCATGATTGGCACAATTGATTGATTGGGTAAACTAGCCTTGCTTGCACATAGTAAGAACTGAGGAATCCCTATTGCATAATTCCAGGATAACTTGGAACTCACAGTAGCAAGCCGTAGTAGTTGCATGGCCGTTTAAATTGATTTGTTTGTGTACTGTCTCTACTCTGATGACTAACTAAGATGATCGGAATACCAGGACATGACGGGTCAACTTCTGTTCTTGTTTGGTTGGGAAGTTGGTTCGAAGTGTCGTGATGTGATGTGAATCCCAGTAGTCAGCAGAGATCTATTTATTATGTTTCCTATTACTAGTTTTACTCCTCATATCGTGCTTCCTTGCGGTACTTGCTATTAGAGGTCTAACCTCTCTGGTTTTACATGGCCAGATTTAGAGCCGGTTCCCGAGGACTCAGCTTACTTCTACCTCCGAGATGGTCAACACTAGAGGGATGATCGCAGGAGGAATCGAGTGGATTTCTTACTTCCCCACTCGTTTTGTTATCTACTTTATACCTTGCCGTTTGGCACCGACATGTTAGTCGAATTGTCTTGTATTTACTTTTACATAATTGTAACTAAAGTCAGGCTGCAGCTGATAAACAATTGTGTATATTTTTCTACATCATCTGGCTATGTTTTGTAAAGCCAGATATCAAGAACATTTTGGTTAAGCGTTTGGGACGCCTTACTGCTTCATCTTACATGTTCTCTATTTCTGTGTCTTGTTCGAATGATTGAGACAATAGATGTAAAGTAACCATAGGGAGACTTTCATGTAGTATGCACCCCCTCGTCTTGTAGACAATATTGATCGTATTATACGGTATTCATCTACCCGTAATACGTAGCTGGCTGAGTCATTCCCCCGCTCTCCAGTATTCTGGTTCTGGGACGTGACATGTAGTAAGGCTTTTGTTTTTGCAAACAAAATGACGACTCTGCTGGAGACGACTTTCTCCTCCGACGAGAAAGTGACAACTCAATGTGATACTGCGTCAATCGGCAAGACGCAGAAGACCCTGGTCGTTCAAGTCGACCAGACAGCCTACGATGCCATAATCAATGCTGGGGGTGCCAAGCGCACTGCTGCTACTGTTAAGAGCAAGACGCACTCTGTTTGGACTCCTAAGTCCTCGACGGCACAATCCTTTGCCTCTGTGCAACTTGCGTCCATCACTGCTTTGGCTCAACTTAAGGGAGACAGTCTTTTGGCTAATCCCTCTACTTCTCCAATTCTGAAATCGAAGGAGACTTCGTCTCGACACACCGCTGTCCAAAATAAGGGAAAGCGCCCTTTGGCCTTCTCTTCCCTGGCGCAACCTGCACCTGTTCTTGCTTCTACGCAACTTGCGCCCATCACTGCTTTGGTGCAACCTAAGGAAAACAGTCTTTTGGCTAACCCCTCTACTTCTCCGATTCTGAAATCGAAGGAGACTTTATCTTGACACACTGCTGGACAAACCAAAGAAAAGTGCCTTTTGGCCTTTTCTTCTCTGGCGCAACCTGCACATGTTTCTGCCCTGGTGCAACCTATGCCTATTCATTTTTTGGCGCAACCCGCATATACTTCTGAACTAGCGCAACGTAAAGAGAAGCACTCTTTAGTGACTCCCTCTTTGCCACCAAACCAGAAGTTTAGTGAGAAATTACTAAATCAGGGAAAACGCTTTTTAGCTTTTCCTCATTCCGCTCGAGTCATTGACTGGGTGGAAAGTACTGCTAATTCAAACATGAATCCTACTCTCCTTAACAGAGACAAATAAATCTCTGTCAGAAAGATGAGTTCTAGTCAGAATAAACTTTCCATGCAAAAGGGTATTATGTCTACTCCAAAGAGGTTAGGACAGGATCTACCGACCTTACATATCTCAAGGTCCCGACAAGGCAAATTGCTAGTGTCTCAAGTAGATGCACAAGTAGCTTCCCTGTCAGACTTGTGCACCTATATCAACAGGTGCCAATCAGGGTCAACTTTGAGAAAATACAAAATGTATCAAGGGCAACCTGTACCAGTTGCTAACTTACGCTAGAGGAAGAATGCTGAGGTAAAAAATTCTATGACTTATGCTAACCAGCTTAGCACGTCCTTGTACACTCAAGGTACGAGACACCTCAGGAACAGGAATCATGTCCCGAATATTGTCAAGAACTACATTCCTGCAACTTCTTATCGTCCTGTTAGTGACCGCCGTGAACTCTTAATACAGAAGCAGAAGGTTGGAAATCCATCTCGTCCAGCGGTGGACCAACAACATCATTGCAATCACCACCATGAAGTTGTCATTAATTACTGTAGGATCGTTGAGCACCTCTAGAGGGGGGGTGAATAGAGTGCGTGTGTGCAGCGGAAATAAAATCACCAATTAAAAATTAAACTATGGCAATGATGTAAGAGCAGTAAATAAAGATAGGAGATTCAAACTCAGTAACACAGCGATGTATACTGGTATCCCTCTGAGAGGACTAATCCAGTCTCGAGTACTCTTGCTCGATGTTAATCCACTAAAGGCAGAAGCTTTAACTGAGTGCTTGCAACTCTTACACCACCGTGCTTGTTGACGAGTGCACGACCAACTCCAACATACACCGTGCTTGGTGACGAGCGCACGACCAGCTCCACAACGAGAACTTGTTGTTGAAACTTGACGACCTCTTTACAACTCTGAATAACCAAAAGACTTCTAAATCAAATCTGATAGTACTGGCTTTTGGCTAAGAGAAGTATAGGTGAGATTTGAAACTTTTAGATCACTAGAAAACACTTGAATGGATAGAAAAGAGAATGAAGAATGAATTGATGTTTTGAAATGAAAAGTTCTTCTCTATTTATAGGTGTTTTCACCAACCGAACTCGGGCAGAACTCGGACAGAGTTCGGATGCAAATATCTCGCAAAATAGACGTTGCTCGCAGATTTGGAGGCAACTAAAGTTTGAATACAAACTGACCGAACTCGGTCAGAGTTCGGGCCGAACTCGGGCCGAACTCGGCTTGGAGTTCTGTCAGGAGATATAATAAAATTCTTTTGTAAAAACAGTTTACAAACATGTTTTTGGTAATTTGTAAAATCATTTGAAAAGGAATATTTTTGAAATACATTTTTGAAATATTTGTAATCGAAAATATGAAGGGTAAAAATAGGTTTAGAGAAGGAGAATAATTTTAACCCTAAGCCAGTAATACCATACTTGATTTTACAAGGAAATTCCTAGACTCAATAAAGTGTAAAAATACAAAATAAAAGTAGAAAAGAGTCTTCAGAATTTTTGATGACTTTGACGCTTGGATTTATGCAGTACATCGTCCGTTGAATAAGATTTCATGTATCCTGAAATAGTTAGCAGCATTTTCTATATTTTGTGTATGGACTAAAGTATAAGTTGATTATCGAAATCGGGTGTGACCATGGAATGGGCCAACAATCTCCCCCATTTTGATAATTGACAAACTTGAGTCTATACCAAAATATATTTATATTAAAAATAAAACAACATATCAAAATACCTGAAAAAAAATTTGTTCTAGCTTTGCATTTGTGATATTTTTGGGTATACTCTTTTTCTCCCCCTTTGTCAAGTAGTAAAATGAATCGGCTCCCCCGTAAATCATGAAGCCAACAATAGAATAGACAAGACAAAGTGAAGTAAAAGAAACAATCACAGCATAGACAACTGGAATGAAATGAACTATCATAAAAAGTTTTCCACTAGAAAGCCAAATAATACAACTGATAAATGTCTAACTAAAGAGTTTAGACATGAAAGTAAAAAGTACTACATGAACAGCATCAAAACTAAACAAAAATAAATCCACTATCCTATGGCTGAATCCACATCACATCTCTGCGTCGTCTGCACCGGGAGGATCATGAGGGAAATAGGCAGTGGTCGGGTCGAAGTACTAAAAAGTAGTCTCATCAGTAAAACGAGGACCAGGGAAAGCAGGATGTGGAAGGATAGTGAGTGGATGAACTGGATCATGCACCAGGCTGTAGTGGAGATCGGCAATACTATTTCTCAGCACCTGGGCCTGAGAAATATGCCGGAACTCGGAGTCCTGATAACGTTGCATGGATACGGCAACGAAATCATCAAACCGCTGGTAGAATGCCTGATCGAGTCCAGGGGCAGGGGCCGGAGCAGGAGGAGCATCTGCTGGAGGGGCCTCAGCATCAGCTACTGGGTCAGCAGGAGCAGCACCGGGAGGTTGAGGAAACCGACGAGAGCGGGTCAACTCAACAGGTGGAGAAGAAATAGCACACGTTTCAAGATCAATCTCGAAACGGCAAAAAATACTCGCAAGGTGCATAGGAAAAACAAGGTTCCTACCTGCATTCTTGCAGTTGAGCATCCAAGACATCATAGTTTTTGGAATGGAGAAAGGAATTCCAAAATGAATGTGATACATAGCAGAGAGTTCCAAAAATGTGACCTCATCGGTAGAGCCTTTCTTCGGAAGAAGGGCCGAGAAAATCATACGATGAAGTTCGTAAAAATTCTGGTTAAGATGTCTAGAAAATATTCTCCGAGGAGGAGGAGTAGGGTGACAAATCAATTCCCTAAAAGAAGCTAAAGTGACATCGGCAGGGAACTGAATGTGGTGGATGTCAACAAGAGCATCACCAAGATCAGGAACGTTAAAATATTCACTGATATCGGTGGCACTAAATTCTAGTTCCTGTCCAGCAACGCAGGAATAGAAATTTCCGTTTTGTTGTACTTGCAAATTGCAGTAGAACATACGGACAGCATTGTCGAAAATACTATCTTGGACCTCGAAAAAGTCGCGAAATCCAAGTTGATCAAAAACAGGAGCATATTCAAAGAAGGTTGTAAAGTTGACAAAGGCTCCAGTACAAATACGACGTAAAGAAAAGGAATCAAACCAGAGATTGGAGAAGTCTCTGTCGGGAAACAGAGTGCCATCAAATTCCTCGGGATCTCTAGGTTTGGCTGGACTGAAGAGACTAGCCGGAGTGTAGTCGGATGAGGAGGAAGCACCCTGAGAAGAATTTCCTCGTTGACGCTTCGGAGCCATGAAGAGATGGAGGAAGATCGTCGATGCCTTGCAAAGAAGGAGGAGGAAAGTCTTCTGGAAGGAGGTGGAACTATTTCACGTTTTGGTGTGGAGAAATAGTGGAAGAAAGGATGGGATATATAGGTGCTAGGGCCGGCTGTTCGGTTCTGGAGCCATCACAGCGCCGACCGAACTCGGTCCGAATTCGGTCCGAACTCGGTCAGAGTTCGGGCCGAGTTCGGCCACTTGCATTCCCGAGATAGTTAAAGCAGTCAGGTAAGTAAAGATTGTAATAAATGATGTTTGACTGGTTTATTAACTAATTGCTGTTATTTTTAGGTTTACTGTAGGGATTGTCCCAGCTAACGGTGGTTCACCGGGGAACTCTTAAGTACCGCTTCGCTTCGACCGTAGCCGTGGTGACAGACATATCCTTTGTAAGTTTGTCCCCAAAAATAATTTTCATTAGATAATAAATTATCAAGTCATAAATACAGTATTTAATTACCATATGTTTTAAGAATCCGAGAATTCAAGAATGCCGAGCTCACGCCTCAAGATGTTAAAACGGTCTTCAGCCAATGGTTTAGTGAAAATATCTGCTAGTTGATGTTCAGTATCAATAAATTCTAAGCAAATATCCCCGTGTTGTTGATGATCACGTAAAAAATGATGTCTAACTTCTATGTGCTTTGTGCGTGAATGACAGATAGGGTTCTTAGTCAAATTAATTGCACTAGTGTTATCACAATATATAGGAACGTTTGTATAGTGCAGATTGTAGTCCTCTAAGGTTTGCTTCATCCACAAAATTTGAGCACAACAACGTCCTGCGGCGATATACTCAGCCTCAGTTGTTGATAATGCTACTGAATTTTGTTTCTTGCTAAACCAAGAGACTAAGGCCTTTCCCAAGAAATGACATGTACCACTGGTACTTTTACGGTCCACTTTGCATCCAGCAAAATCCGCATCCGAGTAACCTATAAGGTCAAAGGATTTGGTTTTGGGATACCATAAGCCAACTGTAGAAGTTCCTTTAAGGTATCGGAAGATACGCTTAACGGCACAAAGATGTGATTCCTTAGGATTTGCCTGATATCGTGCACATATGTAAACACTAAACATAATATCAGGACGACTAGCAGTTAAATATAATAAACTACCAATCATACCTCGATACTTACGCTGATCAACAGGTTTGCCACTTTCATCAGCATCAAGCTTTGTAGATGTAGCCATAGGAGTCCCAATTGGCTTCACATTCTCGAAGTCGTACTTCTTTAGTATGTCCTTCGTGTACTTGGCTTGGTTGATGAATGTTCCGTTTGAGTGTTGTTTGATTTGCAATCCTAGGAAGAAGTTCAGCTCTCCCATCATGCTCATTTCAAATTCACTCTGCATACACTTGGCAAATTCTTGACAGAGTTGTTCATTAGTAGAACCAAAGATGATGTCATCTACATAAATTTGCACTAGAAGTATATCATTATTCATAGATTTAATGAAAAGAGTAGTATCAATCTTGCCTTTTGAAAAACCATTATCAAGTAAGAAGGCGCTTAGGCGTTCATACCAAGCACGAGGTGCTTGTTTGAGTCCATAAAGTGCTTTCTTAAGCTTGAAGACGTGATCAGGTTTTTGAAAATCTTCAAAACCAGGGGGTTGTTTCACAAAAACTTCTTCTTTCAAAAATCCATTTAGAAATGCGCTTTTCACGTCCATTTGAAAAAGTTTGAAATCATTAAAACAAGCAAAAGCGCAAAACATGCGAATGGCTTCTAGTCTAGCAACAGGAGCATAGGTCTCATCATAATCAATTCCTTCTTCTTGATTATAACCTTGTGCAACTAGACGTGCTTTGTTGCGTAGAACTTGACCATCTTCACTAAGTTTATTTCGGAACACCCATTTGGTACCAATTATCGATTGACCAATAGGTTTAGGAACGAGTTCCCAAACTTGGTTTCTCTCAAATTGATTAAGTTCCTCTTGCATAGCAGAAATCCAAAATTCATCAGAAAAAGCCTCATCAACATTCTTAGGTTCTATTTGAGAAATAAATGCTACATTAGCTGCTACTTCAGAATCTCTAAGAGATGAACGAGTACTTACACCTTTGGATAAATCACCTATTATGAGAGTTTCTGGATGATCCGGTTTGAATCTCAATGATTCGAATCTTTGGGCCATACCTTTTACAAGGCTCTTCTCAGTTCCTGCATCTTCGGAACTTTTATCAGTTCTTGCCTCTTGGATAGGATCTTTTTCAGAACTCTTCTTTGTCTTTGTAGGTGCATCTTCATCATCACTGTCGCTAGATCTATGACTAGTCAACTCATCAAAGGTGACATTAATACTTTCTTCAACAATCAAAGATCTTTTATTAAAAATTCTATATCCTTTACTCTTAGCAGCATATCCGAGAAATATCCCGTCATCTGCTTTCGAGTCGAACTTACCCAAGTTATCCTTGGTGTTCAGGATGAAACAGCGACAACCAAAAACTTTAAAATAAGATATGTTTGGAATTCTTCCAAACCAAAGCTCATATGGTGTTTTCTTCGATATAGGTCGAATTAACACCCTATTTAAAATATGACAGGCTGTACTAACAGCTTCTGCCCAAAAATATTTAGGAAGATTATGCTGATTAAGCATGACTCTAGCCATTTCGCTTAGAGTACGGTTCTTCCGCTCCACAACACCATTCTGTTGGGGAGTTCTAGGACAAGAAAATTCGTGGTAGTATCCACTATCATCACAAAACTTTTTGAAATCAGTATTTTCGAATTCGCCACCATGATCACTTCGGATACGAGTAATCATGAAGCCTTTTTCGTTTTGAACCTTTTTACAAAATATCTGAAATTCAAAAATTGCATCACTTTTGTTTGATAAAAAGTAAACCCATGTAAAACGAGAGAAATCATCAACAATGACAAAAGCATAGAGTTTACCGCCAAGACTAGCGACTCTACTAGGACCAAATAAATCCATATGAATCAACTGCAAAGGTCTCGAAGTACTTACAGCGTTGATGGATTTAAAAGAAGACCTATGTGCTTTGTTCTTTTCACAGTCAGCACATACCATGTCTCTCTTGAAAGGAATTTCTGGGAGTCCTTTTACCAACTTCTTTGTGTTCAGACGTGAGATAGTATCCATGTTTGCATGTCCTAGTCTCATGTGCCATAGCCAGCTTTCATCTTGATTGGCTACTAGGCACCTTCCTGCATTATTAGTACTCTCCAAAAAGAAAACATAAATATTGTCTTCTCTAATCCCTTTATATACGGGATCACCAGATGACATATCATATATAGTACATTTATCTTTCACAAAATTGATACCATAACCATTATCTGCCAAATGACTTATACTCAATAGGTTATGTTTCAATTCAGTTACTAGACAAACATCTTTTATTATTGGATAAGGAGACATACCTACAGTACCATTACCTATAATATCACCTCTCAAGTTATTTCCGAAGGAGACGTATCCTTCTTTCTTTATCGATAGCGTAGCGAATAAAGATGCATCACCAGTCATGTGTCGCGAACATTCGCTATCGAGAATCCACTTGCTTCTAGCATGAGAGGGTTGAGGGTCCACCTACAAAACAAGTAGATTAATCCTTTGGTACCCATTTTCTGAAGGGTCCACTCAGATTAGCTTTAGGTTTCCAAACTAGAGTATGGTTATCAACAAGCTTTCTTGCCATACAGTATTGTGATATATGACCGTGTGTACCACAATATGTGCAAGTCAGTTTAGTGGAATAAACTGTGTTTGCAGGCTTGTTCTGTTTGGAAAACCTATAAGTGAAAGCATAATAGTGTTCGTGTTTCCTCTGTGCTTTCTTGTGTTTAGTCCTTTTTGGTGTATGCTTTGCATTAGGACTAATCTTGGGCTGTGTCACAGGTATTTCCTGTTTGCCCAACTTGATTTCTAACTTTTTAGAAATCGCTACAGACTCTTCGTATCTTGCAGTCATATCAAGGAGTCTTTGCTCAGTTACTAGGTGCAACTTCTTCTCTATGTCATAAAGTTTGTGTATTTTGACATAGTCCTCTTCTTTCTTTTCAATGTTGAGGATAGCCTCATGATAGTCTACTTTAAGTTTGGCTATCTCTTCCGTGTTACCGGTAGTAGATGTCTCTTTAATGTCTTCAAGTAGATTAGACAATCTAGCTATCTCGGCTGTGTATGCCTTAATCTCTTTTCGAGATTGCTTATACTTGTCGAGCACAGTTTTGTGATCTTCAAGTAAATCGCTAAAGGCAGTCTCTAGTTCATCAAAAGTAAAATCATCAAACAGAGGATTAGATGATACCTTTTCGAATGCCATAAGACAAACATTTGCATTGCTGCAGGGTCTGTCTTCTTCTTCTGAGTCACTGGCATCACTCTCGTGCCAGATGCTTGTGTTGGCATACTTTCGGCCAGATGTGGATCTTCTGTTTGATCTTGATCGATCATATGGACTGCTCTTCTTGGTAGCTGGACAGTCCCTCTTTATGTGCCCTGATTTCTTGCATCCGAAGCATATAGTCTCGTCTTCATTGCTTTCTTGGATGTCTTTCTTCTTTCTGCTTGTGAACTTTAGATATTTCTTGAAGTTCTTCACAAGTAAGGCACGTTCATCACCACTTGATGATTCTTCATCTGAGTCGTTGCATGTTGATTTTCTTGCTTGAGCTTTGAAGGCGATGGTCTTTTCTTTTGGAGTGACCTCTTCAAAGTCTTGCAAGTCGAGCTCATGAGTCATCAATTTGTCCATCAGTGTTTCTAGAGTCATCGTGGTGAGATCGTTTCCTTCAATGATTGCTGTGGCTTTTGGATTCCAGTTCTTTGTTAGAGCCCTCAGCACTTTCCTGATTTTCTCATGGTTGCTGTAATCTTTACCAAGAGATTGAAGGGGATTAGTTATATCAAGGAAACGAGTAAACATCTGTGTAATTGACTCACCAGGTTTCATTTTAAAAGATTCATATTCCTGAGTCAGTCTACTGATTTTGGATTCCTTGACTTGGGAAGTCCCTTCATGGGTTACCTCAAGGAGTTTCCAAATTTCATGAGACGTCTTGCAGGTAGAAACTCTATTGAACTCGGTTTTGTCAATTGCACAGAATAGTGCATTGATGGCTCGAGCATCAAGACTAGCCTTTGCTTTTTCAGCATCGGTGTACTTGTCATGCGTCTTTTCCATAAGAATACCTTCAACCACAGTAGGTGGTGGTTTCTTATACCCATCAATGACTATTGACCATAAATCAAAATCTAGAGACTTTAGAAAGAAAGTCATACGTGTTTTCCAGTATGTATAGTTTGTTCCATCAAATAGGGGAGGTCTATTTGTGGATTGCCCTTCACCGTTGAATATAGATTTCACGGCTGCCATATATATACTCTCTAGGATATGTTATATAAGAATATAACCTGCTCTGATACCAATTGTAGGATCGTTGAGCACCTCTAGAGGGGGGGTGAATAGAGTGCGTGTGTGCAGCGGAAATAAAATCACCAATTAAAAATTAAACTATGGCAATGATGTAAGAGCAGTAAATAAAGATAGGAGATTCAAACTCAGTAACACAGCGATGTATACTGGTATCCCTCTAAGAGGACTAATCCAGTCTCGAGTACTCTTGCTCGATGTTAATCCACTAAAGGCACAAGCTTTAACTGAGTGCTTGCAACTCTTACACCACCGTGCTTGTTGACGAGTGCACGACCAACTCCAACATACACCGTGCTTGGTGACGAGCGTACGACCAGCTCCACAACGAGAACTTGTTGTTGAAACTTGACGACCTCTTTACAACTCTGAATAACCAAAAGACTTCTAAATCAAATCTGATAGTACTGGCTTTTGGCTAAGAGAAGTATAGGTGAGATTTGAAACTTTTAGATCACTAGAAAACACTTGAATGGATAGAAAAGAGAATGAAGAATGAATTGATGTTTTGAAATGAAAAGTTCTTCTCTATTTATAGGTGTTTTCACCAACCGAACTCGGGCAGAACTAGGACAGAGTTCGGATGCAAATATCTCGCAAAATAGACGTTGCTCGCAGATTTGGAGGCAACTAAAGTTTGAATACAAACTGACCGAACTCGGTCAGAGTTCGGGCCGAACTCGGGCCGAACTCGGCTAGGAGTTCTGTCAGGAGATATAATAAAATTCTTTTGTAAAAACAGTTTACAAACATGTTTTTGGTAATTTGTAAAATCATTTGAAAAGGAATATTTTCGAAATACATTTTTGAAATATTTGTAATCGAAAATATGAAGGGTAAAAATAGGTTTAGAGAAGGAGAATAATTTTAACCCTAAGCCAGTAATACCATACTTGATTTTACAAGGAAATTCCTAGACTCAATAAAGTGTAAAAATACAGAATAAAAGTAGAAAAGAGTCTTCAGAATTTTTGATGACTTTGATGCTTGGATTTATGCAGTACATCGTCCGTTGAATAAGATTTCATGTATCCTGAAATAGTTAGCAGCATTTTCTATATTTTGTGTATGGACTAAAGTATAAGTTGATTATCGAAATCGGGTGTGACCATGGAATGGGCCAACAATTGCTGCTGTCAGTCGGCCAAGTGGTCCGTCTTTGACCGTTTGAATTACGTTCAGACTCCTGAACCAGTCCTAGTGGATGAAGATGAATTACTCTATGCTCCTGTCAACATGGCATCTCGAAGCACTGGGGGTGAAAAAACGTCCATGACGTAATGCATCTCGCAATCCTAGTCAATAATACTTAGATCGGATTCATGAATCCGGTGACGGAGTTTATCAGTATACTAGATCAAGAAGCCAAGAAATAATCGGTCAAAGGAATCTTCTTGATTCTAACCAAGATTCCTTCAGTCAAAAAGATATCCCTATCACTTATTCTGGGGGTAGTTCTTTATGTGACTTTGATGCTGACAGTGAAAGTTCTGAAAGGACCATCCTTTCCACTTGTAGCTCCCCTTTCCGAAATTTTTTTTTGAAAATATTTTTTATTTATTTAATTGAGTTGAATGGTGATTTTTAGATATTATAAATAATTATTTACTTAATTATTACGGTAGATGATTTTAATCTTGGTTGAGTTTTGAAGTACAAGACGACTAGGAATTGTGACACAGAAGCTGTATCAGTGAGCCTTGACTAGTGTACTAGCGATGCTAGGTGAGGTCTAGCCATAGTGATACCCGAACTAGGAAAACCAGACCAAGTTGTGAAAGGACTCATTTTAAAACATTAATTAGTTATTATTTAATATATTGATTTTTAGATGACCCAGTTGTACCCAATCAGCCCGAACTGGACCCGAACCAATTCTAAGCCTCTGTGGGCATATAGTGAGACCAAGGACGACCGTGTAGGCACATTTTATGTGTGCAAATATTTCTTAAATTATTTTACAATTTGATATTGTATTCCTAATTATTAAATATTGTACAATATTGGTATTAATATTATTTAGGTATTTGGCAGTATTGTATGATTTATGGAGCCAAATGAGGAGTGCGTAGGTTACGTTCACCAAACACTACCATTGGTTTATTTTTAGTATTATTAAGTTTTTATTATTTATCATTACTAAAGCGATTTTTGTGATTAAATAATCATTATTATTATTACTATTATTATTATTATTATTATTATTATTATTATTGAAATGGTTTATGGTAAATTTAATATATATATATATATATATATATATATATATATTATATATATATATATATATATATATATATATATATATATATAGACATGTTTAATTATATATTAAATTTTAGTTAGATTTAAATAGCGTATATGTGTGTGTATATATATATATATATATATATATATATATATATATATATATATATATATATATATATATATATATATATATATATATATATATATACATAGGTATTATGGGCGTATGTGTATAATATATAAATATATATTGTATATGTGAATTTATGTATTTGTAAATATATATTATATATATACGTATATGTATGTATATATATATATATATATATATATATATATATATATATATATATATATATATATATATATATATATGTATATATATATATATATATATATATATATATATGTAAATATGGTAATGAGTGTACATTTGTAGCTGTGCTCGTGATATATCCATTTGGAATTGTTTCCTAGTTTTATGATACCATAATTTCTCCTAGATATTTCCCATCTTTAATTCCCTATCTTTGGCCCACTTAAACAATACTTTTCAACCAAGATGATTGCAGATATTGTCGAATGCATATCTAGAAGAAACTTCATGACATCAGTGAAATGCTACATGCATTTGTGGACCTCAGTAACATACATAGTTTGTTTATACGGATTTGAAGCAGGCCAGCCTACTCTAACCCCTGTTTAAGTTACACAGTCCCGAGCAAATCAGTTTATATACGATGAACAGAGCCTAGGCCCATTCCCACAAGCCCAGGCCCGAGCCAGCCGGCCAGCCCAGGCCCAAGCCCGGCCAGCCAGGCCAGCCAGGCCTGAGCCCGAGCCAAGGCTCGCAGCACCCGAGCTAAACTCCCTCGGTTTACAAGCGCCGACCTATATACTATATATAGATCGATAAAACTAGCGAGGAGAACGAAAGAGTCCCTCGAAACCCTAACCCCTCATACGTACCGCGCCACCACCCTCCAGCCAGGGCGGCCACCCTGGACCGCCGTGCGCCGGAGACGGACGGCCGAGCGCTGGAGCGCGCGTGAAATAGAGCAGTAGCAATAGCAGCAACTTCATGACAGGTAATTCACCATCTTATTTCTTCGCGTATTCTCCGTCATTTTCGATTTCGTAAGTTGGTATAGAAACCCTATATGACCCTCTAGACGAGCCACTTCATAGTTCCCCGAAGTATCGACCCAACGAGTCGAAAAGTTGACTCGAAAAACCCGAACAGTTGAAAAAACAGTCTACAACCCTAGTTTTGAAGGCAGATTTCTGCTAAACCGTAGCAATATTCAGAAATCTAATTAAATAGGTTTTTAGTCAACCCATACAGCTTCAAAATGCAGTTTACGGAATTTAAATTCATCTAGTATACGTCAGAAAATCCTGATTCGAAAATCAAGAAAAACTTGACGAAAACAGTTTACAAATTTAGAAAATTGTCCGATACGACGTACGTCCCGCCAAACCGGGCGACGTGGTCTCGCACCGTAAGCATCGAAAGCTGTGTAACGGTTTCGTGGTCGTGTGGGCTTTGACAGAATTCAAATTGGTCGCGTGTGCGCGACGAATTTGATGCGTATCCGTCGAAATTTACCGTATCGTGCACTTTACAAATTCTCCAATTACTTTATGCACACTCGTCAGATCGAGACAAAACTTGTGCCAACAGGACCGTATCGTTTTTCTGGTCCTGTATGCCAAGTTTGGTCCAATTCTGAGATAGTTGAATTGTACGTCGATTTGCGGGCCCCACGGTCCCACTCAACAGGCGATTTTGTGCACGGCCTGCCGGAATCCAACTTTGGACATACGATTGGGTTCGTATTGGAAAACTGGATCCGTAGACATATAGTTTGACGACTTTAGAGACCATTGACCTTGGCACGCTTTTCGGTACAAAACGAGTCCAACGACGGACACCGTTTTTGTCCGAAATTACCGTTTTGCCCCTGTATCCAGAATTGGACTTAAGGACAGGCAATCCTAGCTAATTTGACTATTCTGAGAACATTGGTAATGTTTGTTTCAGCTTTCGGAGACAGTTGTGATGACTTGGACTTTCTGACTTGTTTATTGGCGATACATTGTTGGTTCTTCGTACTGCCACCAGGCAAGTATACCTTGCCTTCCTCTACAGTTTTACTTACATGCATTTTCTTTCGTTTTTCAGTCATTTGATTATTTATGGACATATGCTTTTTGTGTTATTTTCTGTGGAGTTATTTTTATTGTTTATAGCCATGTTCATATTTTGGCCTTGTGTTTCACATTTGGAGTTCTCGTCAGTACCTTGCTTGAGTCGTATCATAGAACGAGTATGTGTAAGTGAACTGCTAAATCCTTGACACTGTTTTCTTGGCACCAGAGAGTCCACACTCGGGACGAGGGTGTTTTCCTTGATCTGTTTACATCCGTGAGTCCACGCTAGGGACTAGGATGTCGATTATTTGCACCAGAGAGTCCACGCTCGGGACGAGGGTGTAGACTTGACTTGACTTGACTTGCACCAGAGAGACCATGCTCGGGACGAGGTTGTTTACATCAAAGAGTCCACACATGGGATGAGGATGTAGTATTTGCACCAGAGAGTCCACACTCGGGACGAGGGTGCCTTATCGTGAACTAACCAGAGAGTCCACACTTGGAACGAGGGTTAGTACTAACCAGAGAGTCCACACTCGGGACGAGGGTTAGTGTTTAGTTCAAACCCGTGAGTCCACACTCGGGATGAGGGTTTGGTTTCTTCCATTGATCTCGTGATTATCGTTCATCGGCAGTTTATTTATACGTAGTTATTCTAGTGTTCGTGTTCGTGTCTGTGTTCGTATTCGTGTTTGTATTCGTAGTCATTTGTCTTGTTCTTGTTCTTTCTTGCTTATTTTCTTGCGCATGATAAAACTGTTAGATAGGCATGTATATTATGTATCTTGCTATGTCCTCTGAGGACCTGATGATCTCCTCAGGTTTAGTGATTGCATGGAGTTAGCTAGTAGTTCTGGATGGCAAAGGATTTGCGGTTCTTGTGGGATTCAGGTACCGTTATTGTGCTTATTATCCGCTCGTACTTTCATACCTTATCATGAGTTATCCTGTTCCTTGTTTCAGTTGTAGACTCTTGTTATATTCCTTAGAGTCTTATCGGACATTTATGCTAGTGGGCTGCAGACCACGACCCATAGTGTTCATTCATGTTTCATATTCTTATTGTGGATTGAGATATAGATTGTTTGCCATAATTTGGCAGTATACCATAGCCTTGACAGCGTTTACGTATTCGAGTCAGGCTGGAGTCCGTTCGATACGTAGCTGGGCTTGCTCACGGACTAGCGTCCGAAAAGCGGATGCGGGTCGTGACAAGTTTTTTGGTGGCCTATGCAGGTCAGAGCATATCGTATCGGTTACGTAACTGTACTAATACGAGCCTGCGACCTTGACTAGACCTTAGAAATCTCAATCCACTCTGTCTTGAAAATTCTCCTAGAAATTCTCTACGTCCTTGAAAACTCCATGTTTGCTCTCGATTATACTTCCTTGCTTCCTGTGCCATTGATTCTCGTCCCTTTTATTTCGGGGTGACGAATGATCGTGCTGTCTAGAACCCATTAGAAATCCTTAAATTATAGTATATATTGCTTGACTATTGAATATTGGTTGTTATAGATATGAGGGAGTATAGATGCCATATGCCTAGATATCTGACGGTAGAATTGTTAGCAACTAGTTAGAAGACCATAAGACTTTAGTGACCGTATTTTGAGGAGTAGCGTGACCAAAGGTGGGTAGAAGTCCTCAAGTATTCGGAGTTACAAAATGGCTAGAGGTGGTTATAAACTTTTTTTAGAAATTAAATTTGAGGAGATTAAGGACTTTGAATTTAAGGAATAGTCATGAATTGGAATTTCGAGGACGAAATTATTTTAAGGTGGATAGATTTGTAGCTCCCCTTCCCGAAATTTTTTTTAAAAAATATTTTTTATTTATTTAATTGAGTTGAATGGTGATTTTTAGATATTATAAATAATTATTTACTTAATTATTACGGTAGATGATTTTAATCTTGGTTGAGTTTTGAAGTACAAGACGACTAGGAATCGTGACACAGAAGCTGTAGCAGTGAGCCTTGACTAGTGTACTAGCGATGCTAGGTGAGGTCTAGCCATAGTGATACCCGAACTAGAAAAACCAAACCAAGTTGTGAAAGGACTCATTTTAAAACATTAATTAGTTATTATTTAATATATTGATTTTTAGATGACCCAGTTGTACCCAATCAGCCCGAACCGGACCCGAACCAATTCCAAGCCTATGTGGGCATATAGTGAGACCAAGGACGACCGTGTAGGCACATTTTATGTGTGCAAATATTTCTTAAATTATTTTACAATTTGATATTGTATTCCTAATTATTAAATATTGTACAATATTGGTATTAATATTATTTAGGTATTTGGCAGTATTGTATGATTTATGGAGCCAAATGAGGAGTGCGTAGGTTACGTTCACCAAACACTACCATTGGTTTATTTTTAGTATTATTAAATTTTTATTATTTTATCATTACTAAAGCAATTTTTGTGATTAAATAATCATTATTATTATTATTATTATTATTGAAATGGTTTATGGTAAATTTAATATATATATATATATATATATATATATATATATATATATATATATATATATATATATATATATATATATCTGTAGACATGTTTAATTATATATTAAATTTTAGTTGGATTTAAATAGCGTATATGTGTGAATATATATGTATATATATATACATAGGTATTTATGGGCGTATGTGTATAATATATAAATATATATTGTATATGTGTATTTATGTATTTGTAAATATATATTATATATATACGTATATGTATGTATATATATATATATGTAAATATGGTAATGAGTGTACATTTGTAGCTGTGCTCGTGATATATCCATTTGGAATTGTTTCTTAGTTTTATGATACCATAATTTCTCCTAGATATTTCCAATCTTTAATTCCCTATCTTTGGCCCACTTAAACAATACTTTTCAACCAAGATGATTGCAGATATTGTCGAATGCATATCTAGAAGAAGCTTCATGACATCAGTGAAATGCTACATGCATTTGTGGACCTCAGTAACATACATAGTTTGTTTATACAGATTTGAAGCAGGCCAGCCTACTCCAACCCCTGTTTAAGTTACACAGTCCCGAGCAAATCAGTTTATATACAATGAACAGAGCCTAGTCCCATTCCCACAAGCCCAGGCCCGAGCCCAGCCGGCCAGCCCAGGCCCAAGCCCGGCTAGCCAGGCCTGAGCCCGAGCCAAGGCTCGCAGCACCCGAGCTAAACTCCCTCGGTTTACAAGCGCCGACCTATATACTATATATAGATCGATAAAACTAGCGAGGAGAACGAGAGAGTCCCTCGAAACCCTAACCCCTCACACGCGCCGCGCCACCACACTCCAGCCAGGGCGGCCACCCTGGACCGCTGCGCGCCGGAGCCGGCCGGCCGAGCGCTGGAGCGCGCGTGAAACAGAGCAGTAGCAATAGCAGCAACTTCATGACAGGTAATTCACCATCTTATTTCTTCGCGTATTCTCCATCATTTTCGATTTCGTAAGTTGGTATTGAAACCCTATATGACCCTCTAGACAAGCCACTTCATAGTTCCCCGAAGTATCGACCCAACGAGTCGAAAAGTTGACTCGAAAAACCCGAAAAACGAATGTTCCTGACAGTTGAAAAAATAGTCTACAACCCTATTTTTGAAGGCAGATTTCTGCTAAACCGTAGCAATATTCAGAAATCTAATTGAATAGGTTTTTAGTCAACCCATACAGCTTCAAAACGCAGTTTACGGAATTTAAATTCATCTAGTATACGTCAGAAAATCCTGATTCAAAAATCAAGAAAAACTTGGCAAAAACAGTTTAAAAATTTAGAAAATTGTCCGATACGACGTGCGTCCCGCCAAATCGGGCGACGTGGTCATGCACCGTAAGCATCGAAAGCTGCGTAACGGTTTCGTGGTCGTGTGGGCTTTGACGGAATTCAAATTGGTCGCGTGTGCACGACGAATTTGATGTGTATCCGTCAAAATTTATCGTATCGTGTACTTTGCAAATTCTCCAATTACTTTGTGCACGCTCGTCAGATCGAGACGAAACTTGCGCCAACAGGATCGTATCATTTTTTTGGTCCTGTATGCCAAGTTTGGTACAATTCTGAGACAGTTGAATCGTACGTCGTTTTGCGGGCCCCACGGTCCCACTTAACGGGTAATTTTGTGCACGGCCTGCCGGAATCCAACTTTGGACATATGGTTGGGTTCGTATCGGAAAACTGGATCCGTAGACATATAGTTTGACAATTTTAGAGACCATTGACCTTGGCACGCTTTTCGGTGCAAAGCGGGTCCAACGACGGACACCGTTTTTGTCCGAAATTACCGTTTTGCCCCTGTGTCCAGAATTGGACTTAAGGACAGGCAATCCTAGCTAATTTGACTATTCTGAGAACATTGGTAATATTTGTTTCAGCTTTTGGAGACAGTTGTGATGACTTGGACTTTCTGACTTGTTTATTGGCGATACATTGTTGGTTCTTCGCACTGCCACCAGGCAAGTATACCTTGCCTTCCTCTACAGTTTTACTTACATGTATTTTCTTTCATTTTTTTAGTCATTTGATTGTTTATGGACATGTGCTTTTCGTGTTATTTTCTGTGGAGTTGTTTTTATTGTTTATAGCCATGTTCATGTTTTGGCCTTGTGTTTCACATTTGGAGTTCTCGTCAGTACCTTGCTTGAGTCGTGTCATAGAACGAGTACGTGTAAGTGAACTGCTAAATCCTTGACATTGTTTCCTTGGCACCAGGGAGTCCACACTCGGGACGAGGGTGTTTTTCTTGATCTGTTTACATCCGTGAGTCCACGCTAGGGACTAGGATGTCGATTATTTGCACCAGAGAGTCCACGCTCGGGACGAGGGTGTAGACTTGACTTGACTTGACTTGCACCAGAGAGTCCACGCTCGAGACGAGGGTGTTTACATCAGAGAGTCCACACACGGGACGAGGATGTAGTATTTGCACCAGAGAGTCCACACTCGGGACGAGGGTGCCTTGCCGTGAACTAACCAGAGAGTCTACACTCGGGACGAGGGTTAGTACTAACCAGAGAGTCCACACTCGGGACGAGGATTAGTGTTTAGTTCAAACCCGTGAGTCCACACTCGGGATGAGGGTTTGGTTTCTTCCATTGATCTCGTGATTATCGTTCATCGGCAGTTCATTTATACGTAGTTGTTCTAGTGTTCGTGTTCGTGTCTGTGTTCGTATTCGTGTTTGTGTTCGTAGTCATTTGTCTTGTTATTGTTCTTTCTTGCTTATTTTTTTGCGTATGATAAAACTGTTAGATAGGCATGTATATTATGTATCTTGCTATGTCCTCTGAGGACCTGATGATCTCCTCAGGTTTAGTGATTGCATGGAGTTAGCTAGTAGTTCTGGATGGCGAAGGATTTGCGGTTCTTGCGGGATTCAGGTACCGTTATTATGCTTATTATCCGCTCGTGCTTTCATACCATATCATGAGTTATCATGTTCCTTGTTTCAGTTGTAGACTCTTGTTATATTCCTTAGAGTCTTATCGGACATTTATGCTAGTGGGCTGCAGACCACGACCCATAGTGTTCATTCATGTTTTATATTCTTATTGTGGATTGAGATATAGATTGTTTGCCATGATTTGGCAGTATACCATAGCCTTGACAGCGTTTACGTATACGAGTCGGGCTGGAGTCCGTTCGATACGTAGCTGGGCTTGCTCACGGACTAGCGTCCGAAAAGCGGATATGGGTCGTGACTCCACTAGCTCGTCTTCGAGGACTAGAGAAGTGACTGCTTATGCCGTCACAGAAGATCAAGATACTTCCAGTTCTTCCAGTCAAGAGCAGAGAATTGCTACTTTAGAGGCTAGTTTGAAGAACATGGCTGAAATGATGACAGACATGCATGCTGTGATCATGGAACAACATACAGTTCCATCGGTCACGAATCTGATTTTGACTCAGGAACCTGTAACAATATCAGCTCCTATAAATATTAATCTGGGTGTACAATCTCCTCACACCGCTTCCATTCCTGCTCCGGCTATTCCAAGTCAATTTGGTGCTGGAGATGGTACTTATCATACGGTACCCCCTCCTAATACATTGAATCAATCCACTACTCCGCAATCAACGAGAGATACCAATGAGGCCGTAAAACTTTTACGTACTCAATTTGAAGCTTTCAAATAGAAGGATGGCCTACAGAAGCTTGGGATCAAACAGCCCTATCCTATAGAATAGAAAGAGGTCCAATTTCTTCCTAAATACAAATCCCCTACTATTATGCTGTTTGATGGCAGCACGTCTCCAAGTCAATACCTCAATTACTTTAAAGTAATGACTGATCAAATTTAACCAAATAATGCTCTTCTTACTAGAGTAATTGTCGGCTGTTTAGCTGGTGCAGCATATGACTGGTATCATAGTTTACCAGATGGGTGTATAACCTCTTTCGCTGGGTTCAAACAAATATTCTTGGAATGATTTTATGAAGGAACCAACGACATGACTATGTCTGCTCTCATCAAAATCAAACAACGACATAATAAAACTACTGAACGTTTCATTGAACGGTTCCACCGTGAAACACTCAAAATGCCTCTCGGAACCCTAGATGCTTAGACTATAGACACTTGTAAATCAAACCTGTTGCCTATAATCAGCATGTGGACAGGATCAACACAGTTCCAGGATTGGCATTCCTTCATAATGAACGCCAAAGCAACAGAAGAGAGCGCTGACAAGTTCAAGCAATTAGGCATTCAAATGCCTAATCTTGACAAAGATGAACGTACTACACCAAATAATAATGGCCGTCAGAATAATCGCAAGAGCAAGGAGACTTTGGCCATTAAACTCAAAGGCAAAGAAGTCCTAGCCATCAATATAAATCAGCCAATATCTACCCCAACAGCACCACCACAACGGGCACCACGTCCAAAAGAAGAATACTCTTTTGATGAAGATGCTATCATGAATATCTTTGATTGCCTCATCAAGAGCAATAAACTCCAACTACCAGAACCTAAATGGCCAGATGAAGTTGGTAAGACTGACCATCCTAAATATTGTGTTTACCACAAGTTTATTGGGCATCCAACTCGAGCGTGCTATGTGCTCAAGGATAAAATTCAGGAGATGGTCAATTCTGGTGCAATCACACTCCAACAAGACGAAAAAACTGTAACGGCTAATGTCGTCTCTTTACAGTTTGGAGATTTTCCAGCTCAACTTATGCAGGACGGTATCATCCAGATCTCGAGAACTACTTTGGAGATTGTTAATCTTCCACCTACACGAACTGATGGTCTTGTTCCTCTATCTACTGATAGAGAGGAAATTATATAGATCCATCCAGATTTAGTGGCTGACTTTGAAGCACCATCTTCTTCCACCAAGTCTAAGAAGGCCATTAAAAATAAATCATATCATATAATTTCATTTGGTAAACATTGTCTTCCAGTCCTAACTGCTACCTTCATCTCAGCAGCAGATAATCCTTCTTCTTCTTTCTCTGATAAGACAACATTGTCAAAATCAGAAGCCAAATACCAACCAGCTTTCCATTTGTATAGCCCACAATCTAGTGAATTAATGACAAAAATGAGATATGATCTACAAAAGGCTTCTGGTCTGAACCATGGAAAAGGATCTTCTGTACCTCTTTCCTTATGTCTTTCTCACAACCAATCTCGGGTTGGTTTGGGTTACTAGACAAACTCTTCATCTTGCCAAAAGAAACCTTCCAGAAATAAGATCTAGGTAAAGAGTTGCAATATGGTGTCCTTCAAACCTGTATCCGAAGAAGAAGCCTTATCTGGTACCAGGTCTGGAAAACCTAACCTAAGAGACTATTCAGAAGGTCAAGAAAACCCTGCTCTAGCTCTGGAGGCTCCTTAAGTATCATCTTCTCCTGCTATTAATGTTCCATCAGCTTCATCACATCCAGTAGAACCCACTCTTTCCAAACCGACGACAGCCGACAAAGGAAAATAGCATGTCCGTTTTGATAAAGTACTGAAGAAGACTCCAACTTTGGGACTCAAGAAGCCATATAATTTTGATATACTGGCTCAACTGGCTAATACCCGGCAAGATTGTCAATTTTTGAGCTACTCCGTCTTTCGAAAGAAACTCGAAAAACGTTGAGTGAAGCTTTGATGCAAGCTGATACTTGTCTAACATTCCTCAAAAAGCCAGAGGAAGAGCCTATAACATGCCTTCATTGTCATAGTATGATGGAACTGATACCTAATATCACCTTCACACAAGATGATATGCTGTTGGAAGAAAATCGTCATGATCGACCCCTCTACTTCACGGGATATATCGATACCATGAAGGTTGATCGTATTTTGATCGATCTTGGGTCTGCACTTAGCATCATGCCAAAGACTCTACTAGATGCATTGAAGATTCTTGTACACAATCTTTCAACAACCATCACGACAATCTTGGGATTCAATTCTGGAAGAAGTGAACCTTTGGGAAAGATTTGCCTGAAAGTTCAAATAGGCAATCTTCGTACAAAGGTTACTTTCTACGTGATCGATAATCACGGCTCTTACAATGCTTTGCTAGGAAGACCCTTTCTGCATGAGCATAATATTATACCATCCACTTTACATCAATGCTTCAAATAAGTGGATGTCAATGAAGAAGTCCAAAGGAAGTAGTCAACCTGAATCCTTTCAGGGGGATTGAAGCGTATTTTACAGACTTTCGGATGTACAAGGAGGAGTTCATGAAAGTTGTATTGGCGATGGATAGTGAAGAAGATCAGAAACATACTTCAAAAGATGTTCCCATAATCCCCGTCAAAGGACATGCTATTCATCCCTCTTCTTCTCAGACATTGAATATACATCTTTCCACTCATAACAAACAGCCTCCTGCTGTAGAAAAGGAACAAAGGGAGCTCACCTCTTCTGAGTCTCTTATTATCGACCTTCGTCGTAACAAGCCTTCTTCTTCTCCTTCTCCTCCTCTGGTTATCAACCTTACTAAGCCTTCTGTTAAGGCTAAGAATCATGTTGTAAATGATGATGTACAAATCAATAAAGTAGCATCTCCTTACAGTATATTGATGTCCTTTATTATACTCGATGTTATTTAAAAATGTTAGATAACTTCGAACCACTTACCATAGGAGCAGTTGAAGCTTCTCAAAATAAAGTATTGCTTGAGTCAATACAGGACTCCTTCTTCTTAGTTCTTTCCAGGAAGAAAGATGAATTTCTTATACTTTTTAGTAAAGGAACGGAACAGAAGATTACGCCCAATAGTGAAGAAGAAAATCACGATAACAGAAGAATTCAACTACGTCGTTATAGTCAGCAATCAAAAGATATCATTCAAAAAATGGGCTATAATTTTAAAGTTGGTCTCAATGGCGGCAAAGGAAGGCGAACTCCTATTCATATTCCTGTACCGAAAGGAAAATCATAACAATACTACAGCAAAACGAAGCAGAGATTAGGTTATACTTCACCAATTCTGACTCCAGAAGCCTCTGAATCCGAGGAAGAAGAACGATCTAACTCTTCTGATTCTATCTCATGGGATTCATACACCAGTGTAGGGCACGTCCATCGCGTGACTCTATCTTCCAATATGGTGACTGTCGAGTTCTCGGAAGATGACGAAGACTTTACCGAAGTCTCTGAATCTGATCCATGGGCATAAAGGATGGATACTCAATGGTAGCTTCACTTTGAACAACGGGAGCCACCTACTGAAGATCAGTTGGTTCAAGTCAATATTGGAGATGAAACTTCCCCAAAACCGATATTTGTCAGCAAAAGCCTCCCCGAAGTGGATAAACAAGAACTAATCAAACTTATTAGGAAATATATTGATGTATTCGCCTGGAGCTATGAAGAAATGCTGGGATTAGATCCTCAGATCGCTACCCACAAGCTCAATATTCTGCCAAATACGAAGCCAGTCAAACCGCAACAACGTCGATTTCGACCTGACATGATGGATGCTATAGAAGATGAAGTCAAGAAACTCATCGCCTGTGGTTTCGTCAGAGAAGAACAACATCTAAACTGGGTGACTAATGTTGTCCCAGTTTTGAAGAAAACATGGAAAGTCCGGGTCTGTATCGACTTCAGAGACCTTAATGAAGCGTATCCCAAAGACAAATTCCTTCTTCTAATTACTGATGTCGTGATCGACAATACTTGCGGATTTGAACGTATGTTCTTTATGGATGGATTTTCAAGATGCAATCAAATCAAGATGCATCCAGAAGATAAGAAACATACATCTTTTCGCACTCCTCTTGGAGTCTATTGCTACACTGTCATGCCATTTGGTCTTAAGAATGCTGGTGCAACTTATCAGCGGGCCATGAGTACCATCTTTCGTGATCATTTACAAAAAAAACTGTTGAATGTTATGTTGACGATATTGCTGCCAAAAGCCGTCTAAAAAAAGATCACATTCAAGACTTGAGAACTATTTTCGATCTAATGCGCCAGCATCAACTCAAGATAAATCCCACTAAGTCATTCCTAGGAGTCTCTAGTGGCAAATTTCTTGGATTCGTCATTACCTCTAAAGGTATACACGTTGATCCCGAGAAGATCAAAGCCATTTAAGAGATGCATCCTCCACGTAACCTAAAAGAGCTACGAGGATTCCAGGGACGGCTTGCGTATATTAGGAGATTCATCTCAAATCTCTCTAGACGCTGTAGACCGTTCACTCAACTCATGAAGAAAGGTATATCTTTTATTTGGACTAAAGAATGTCAACAAGCATTTGAAGACATAAAGCGATACTTGATGAACCCTCCAGTTCTAGTGCCTCCAGTGTCAGGAATTCCTTTTCTGATGTATGTTCGAGCAATGGACAATTCCCTAGGTGCTTTATTAGCTCAAAAGAATAAAGAGGGTCATGAACATGCTATTTATTACCTTAGCCGTATGATGGTTGGAGCTGAGCATCAATACACTCCAGTAGAAAAGGAATATCTGGCTTTAATGTTTGCTATTCAAAAGACGAGACATTATATCACTGGCCAAACTATTCATGTCATTTCTAGAGTTAATCCTCTCCGGGTCCTGATGAAGAAGCCCAGTACACTTAATTCTAGGCTTGCAACATGGGCCATATTGTTAGCACAATATGATATGGTTTATGTTCCTCAAAAGTCTGTTAAAGGTCAAGCCCTTGCTGACTTTCTGGCAGCTCATCCAATTCCCGAAACGTCTAAACTCTACGACGAGATTCCAGATGAAACCTTGGAGTCCAACATAATTTCAGAAGAAATTCTTACATAGAGTCTATTCTTTGATGGAGCATACAAAATTGGACCAAAATGTGCTATTATTGCTAGAGTTGGAATCGTCCTCGTCTCATCAGAAGGGTTAGCTATCCAAAAAGATTATTCTTTAGATGAGTCGTGTTCCAATAATGTGGCTGAAAATAATGCTCTGCTCATTGGTCTCCAATTGGCTAAACAATTAGATATTGAGTATCTTGAAGTTTACGGAGACTCCAAACTAATTGTCAATCAAGTTAGAGGCACATACGAAGTTCGACATCAAGATCTAGTTTCGTATCATGATGCAGCGATCAGGATGGCTACTTCATTCAAAGGTTTCTTCATCGAGCATGTACGTCGAGCATGTAATACGAAAGCTGATGCACTTGCTAATCTTGTAGCAGTATTAGCAATTCCCGTAAGAAGGCAACAAATGATCGTCATCACTAATAGAGAGTTATTTTGTGTTGAGAATAACTTAAATACTGAAGTTAACAACCCAATAGAATTCAACAATTCAGTTGAAATCTGTGCCATCAATGAAGACTGGATGACTCCTTTCATAGACTTCATGGTCCATGATATCTTACCTGAAGATCCTAAGGAGGCCACAACTATTTGACGGTGGTCACTCAGATTTTATTATAATCATACTACAAAGACACTTTACCGACGAACGTTTGACGGTTTACTCCTACGCTGTCTTGCAGGGGAAGAAACAAAAAATACTTTGTGAACCTCATGACGGTGTTTGTGGCGCACATCAACCTGGTCCTAAACTACAGGATCGTATTCGCCGTATGGGCTATTATTGGCCCTCAATGGTATCTGATGCAATTGAGTATGCAAGGAAGTACCGAGCATGTCAAATCCATGCTGACTTCATTCATCAACCATCAGAATTTTTTCACCCGACGGCAGCATCTTGGCCCTTTGAAGCTTGGGGAATGGATGTCATCGGTCCTATCAACCCTCCTTTATCTCGAGGACATCGGTTTATATTGGCCATAACCGATTACTTCTTAAAATGGGCTGAAGCTATACCTCTAGCTGAGGTCAAGACAAGCAGCATCATCAACTTTATCAAACATTATGTGATCTATAGATTTGGCGTTCCTCGGTGAATCATTCATGATAATGGGCCACAATTCATCAGTCAGAAGTTCATTCGATTCTGCGATGACAACATGATCAATAATATTGCTTCTACAACTTACAATCCTGCAGTTAATGGGTTGGCAGAAGCATTTAACAAGACCATCATCAAACTTCTCAAGAAGTTTATTTCTACAAATAAACGAAACTGGAATGAAAAGCTTGGAGAATGTCTGTGGGCTTACCGTACTACCATACGTACTCCAACAGGCTGCACACCTTTCTCCTACTGTCTTGCCATTGGAAATCCAGATCCCTTTTCTAAGGATTGCTATTGCCAATGAACTCACAATCGAAAATAGTGATCATCTAAGACTTCAGGATCTTGAAGTGCTTGACGAGAAACGGCTCCTAGCTCAACAACATATTGAGTTATACCATGCTCGTCTATCAAAAGCCTTCAACCGTAAAGTCAAAGTCCGAACATTTCAGAAAGGAGAACTAGTTCTAACCGTCAGACGTCCTATGACAATGACGCACATGAGCAAAGGCAAATTCGAAACGAAGTGGGAAGGACCCTACGTTGTAAGCAAAGTTTTCTCCAATAGAGCTTATCAATTGACTGGTATGGATGGTTGAGTCGCCATGATGCCCATTAATGGTAAATTTTTTAAGAAATATTATGTTTGAAGACAAAGAAGAAATATCAACACAGAGACTCAGAATGTAAATAAAATTTCTTTTTATTTGCATAAATTTAGACAGAAGGAAATTCATAAAATTAACGAGGACCAGAGCCCTCTTGATTGAAAACGTATTTCGCAAGAAGCTCAAAGACATTATTGTCTGATGACACCAGCAGTTCGCAGGCAGCCTTCCTCAGAGCTTCTTCCTAGGCAGTACTCCCAGGCTCCACAAGTTTGGCAAGAATGTCCTACTTCTGTCCAGGGACAGCCGAGCTTTCTCCGATTTCTGGCTGAGTAGGCGGTGGAAGCACTACCAAAATCTATCGATTTAGTGACGGCCCTATCCGTCGCCAATCCGACGGGAATTTCCATTAGCGACCGATCACTGAAGGGTTTTGGCCAAAAAAATCCGTCGGCAATCAGCTCGTCGCTAATAACTGTCCGTCGCTACGTAGTCGTCATGCGACGGAATAGCGACGTTTTGTCGACTTAACAATACGAAGCAATAGCGACGACTTTTCGACGGATTATCGTCCATTTCAAGTATTAAGTACTGAACTGTGTAGACAATAGCGACGTAAAGTTCCGTCGGTAACCCGTCGTAATAGCGTATCAGAGTGTATCATGCCGTCGCTAATCTGTCGACGCCTTCGATAACAAAGGACGGATTAGCGATGATTTTCTGACGGAAAATCCGTCGGTCAGGTTCTGGAAATTCTTGTTATTTTCAGCAGCATGGCGACGGAACAGTCGTCGCTATTCCGTCGATATCTGTCGACAAAATAGGGACGGATTATCCGTCGACCATGTTCTGGAAATTCTTGGTATATCCAGAAAAAGGACGACGGATAGGTCGTCGCTATTCCGTCGAACTATATGCTATGCCGACGGATATTCCGTCGACCACCCGTCGCAACCTAGAAACATTTTCAAATCTCCAGATAGCGACGGATTAGCCGTCGACAGGTAGTCGGAAACTGGTAATATCCGTCGTGCAACGGTCGGAAGTCCGTCGCTAACTGAGAATATTTTGAAAAAAAAATTACAGCGCTTTTTCTGTTCGCAAAAATATGCATAAACCAAACAAATATATAATGCACACCAATTATCCAACAATCACATAGACCAAATATATAATGCACACCAATTATCCAAGAATTACATAGACCAAATATGTACATACGAATTAAATGCACACCAATTATCCAAGAATCATATAGACCAAACCAAATTAATATAAAATAGACATCAATTATCCAGAAGAGTAACCTAATATCCGTCGTTATAATTCGATCATAGCACAAATATTTCAAAATTTCCACAAATATTCCAAAACACATAGGAAAATCGACTTTGGCCTCAACAAAGACCACAAGTCAGACGATGAATCCTCACAGCCAAGGATCATAGTTGCGTTGAGACATGTACCATTCTATCAGCCACTTTGCATACGAAGGCTCAATCTGGTTGAGATCTTCTGTAGGGACAGGAGGGTCGGTCCCGATGCTACTACTGTCTGACGGTGGCTCCTCCTTAACTTTAAGCTTGGGAGCAATCTCTTCCCTGATGGTCATTGGTTCTTCCTTGACCTCGACCTTTGGTAACACCTTCTCCTTAACAGTCACCGGCTCTTGTTTGACGACGGAGACTTCCTCTGTGTCGACCTCCAAGGGTTTCTTGCCTCGACCCCTTCTTCGACTAGCAGCACCACCTCGACGAGTCCTAGGAGCCATCTTTCTAACAACAGAAATTTTCATATAGGGTAAAGAAATTTACTCAAATTATAAAAGTTGTGACGTTGGTTTTTTGCGTTCATCATCATTAGAGGGAGCAGCACTGGAAAAGTTGTGACGTTGGTAGCATGAGAGAGTAAAAATCTGTATCACAAGACTAACAGAATTACTATGTAATCATGTACTCACCAATAACCGGATGTAACTGGAGTCGTTGAGCCTATCGTACAGTAATTGGTGGATCCGCTGGTATAGGCCGGATGTACTTAGTTTCTGCCTCGCCAGTCGAATGGCTCAGAACACAACCCAAGATTCATTCTAGCATACATTAGTGTTGGATTTCTTGATTCTGTTACGTTCTTCAGATACTAGATACGATAAGAACATATACTATACCATATGTACAGAACATAGATGATTCACACTAATGTATGCTAGAATGAATCTTGGCTTGTGTTCTGAGCCATCCGTTCTGATCAAGTATCTTCCTTCTCTTCTCCTCCACATGGCTCTAAACCCATCTGCTCCTTCCTACTTCCCTTTTTTTTATTTGACTCTCTCAGCCACATATGATATCCAGCTCAAGTGTAGAGTCGGAAGAGAAGAAGTGGGCAGGAAGAGGAGGGGGAAGCAGCACAGCCGGCGGTATGACCCGGAGGAAGTACAGAGGTTTTCTTCAACATACGTAGGAGAACTATAAGGATATATCTTTTCACAAGATATCACCTTGTCAAAGACCCTTTATGTGACAACCATGTTACCGCGGTGTCGGAAGACTAACATGTCATAATTTTCTAAGCCGTATGTTTTGACATAATCCTCCAAACTCTTTCCTGCTATGTAATAATGCAAGATTACTACATAGGAGGAAAGAGTTGGGAAGATTATGTCAAAACACACGGCTTAAAAACTTATTCGACACCGCGGTAATATGATATTCACATGAAGGGTCTTTGACAAGATGACACGTTGTGAAAAGATATATCCTTATAGTTCTCCTACGGCTGTTGAAGAAAAACTCTGTACTTCCTCCGGGTCATGCCGCCGACTGTGCTGCTTCCCCCTCCTCTTCCTGCCCACTTCTTCTCCTCCGACTCTACACTTGAGCTGGATATCATATGTGGCTGAGAGAGTCAAATAAAAAGAAGGAAAGTAGGGAAGAGCAGATGGGTTCATAGCCATGGTGGAGGAGATAAGAAGGAAGATGCTTGATCAGAACGGATGGCTCAGAACACAAGCCAAGATTCATTCTAGCATATATTAGTGTGAATCATCTATGTTCTGTACATATGGTGTAGTATATGTTCTTATCGTATCTAGTATCTGAAGAACGTAACATAATCAAGATGAGCTCACTAATGTAATACTAAGACATGATCTACTACTATATAAGATATAGTGATAGGTTGTCGTATCATCATTGCCGAGGGATGAGGGTCGGAGGACAGTCAACTTTATCTACGGCTACATAGTTTCTATCTTGCCAGTCGAATGGCTGCAGGGACTATATGTCCTGATCACCATGTCGTACCGTAGACTAATACAAATGGAGCTGGAAATATCCGTCGCTAACCGGTCACTAGTCCGTCGGTAACTGAGAATTTTTTTGAAAAAAAATTGCAGCACTTTCCCTGTTCACAAAAATATGCATAAACCAAACCAATATATAATGCATACCAATTATCCAACAATCACATAGACCAAATATGTACATACGAATTTAATGCACACCAATATCCAAGAATCATATAGACCAAACCAAATTAATATAAAATAGACATCAATTATCCTGAAGAGTAACCTAATATCCGTCATTATAATTCGATTTATCTTCAAGTGTGAGAACGGATGGCTCAGAACACAACCCAAGATTTATTCTAGCATACATTAGTGTGAATCATCTATGTTCTGTACATATGGTGTAGTATATGTTCTTATCGTATCTAGTATCTAAAGAATATAACAGAATCAAGATGAACTCACATAATGTAATACTAAGACATCATCTACTACTATATAAGATACAGTGATAGGTTGTCGTATCATCATTGCCGAGGGATGAGGGTCGGAGGACAGTCAACTTTATCTACGGCTACATAGTTTCTGCCTCGCCAGTCGAATGGCTGCAGGGACTATGTCCTGATCACCATGTCGTACCGTAGATTAATGCAAATGGAGCTGGAACTGGAGCCAAAATACAGTACTACTTCACCATGTCGTACCATTTTACTCTCCCTCTCTCTCCTCCTCTCCTCTCCGGCGCTCTCACTCTCTCCGGCGCTCTCACACTACTAATTCCTATGTGTTTTAAGTGTGAGAACGGATGGCTCAGAACACAACCCAAGAATCATTCTAGCATACATTAGTGTGAATCATCTATATTCTGTATACATATGGTGTAGTATATGTTCTTATCGTATCTAGTATCTGAAGGATATAACAGAATCAAGATGAACTCACATAATGTAATACTAAGACATCATCTACTACTATATAAGATATAGTGATAGGTTGTCGTATCATCATTGCCGAGGGATGAGGGTCGGAGGACAGTCAACTTTATCTACGGCTACATAGTTTCTGCCTCGCCAGTCGAATGGCTGCAGGAAGTATGTCCTGATCACCATGTCGTAACGTAGATTAATGCAAATGGAGCTGGAAATATCCGTCGCTAACCGGTAACTAGTCTGTCGCTAACTGAGATTGTCACATACACATATGTATATCACAGCTAGATGTATAGATATATACATCTATACAGAAGCACACAACTGATAGAACTCGCACTGTCCTTGAGACAGTGAACATATATACCATGAATCCAAACCCCATATTCACATGTACTAATCCAAACACCACCAAACTAATGGATAACACCCAATATGGACAACACATTATTTAGCCAATATATAAACTCAGATGAATTTGAGAAGCAAAGCCACCCACCGCCCCAAGCCCACCGCCCAGCCCCCGACCCAAGCCAGCCGTCCAGCCCCCGACGCCCCAGCCCCAAGCCCGCCTCCCAGACCCCGATGCCCCAAGCCAGCCGCCCAGCCCCCGACGCCGCTACCCCAAGCCCACCGCCCAGCCCCCGACCTAAGCGAGCCGCCCAGCCCCCGACGCCCCAGCCCCAAGCCCGCCGCCCAGCCCCCGACGCCCCCGCCCCAAGCCCACCGCCCAGACCCTGACCCAAGCCAGCCGCCCAGCCCTCGACGCCGCCACCCCAAGCCCACCGTCCAGCCCCCGACCCAAGCCAGCCGCCCAGCCCCCGACGCCCCAGCACCAAGCCCGGCGCCCAGCCCCCGACGCCCCCGCCCCAAGCCCACCGCCCAGACCCCGACCCAAGCCAGCCGCCCAGCCCCCGACGCCCCAGCCCCAAGCCCGTCGTCTAGCCCCCCGACGCCCCCCGCCCCAAGCCCCCCAGCCCCTGCCCTAAGCCCGCCGCCCAGCCTCCGACGCCCCCACCCCAAGCCCGCCGCCCCCGTTGCCCCTATACGACACCGCGAAAGATAGATAGAGAGAGAGATCGAGAGAGAGAGAGAGGGGGTTACCTTTGGGAGAGAGAGAGAGAAGAGAACACCGACGCCGACGCCGACGCCGACACCGACGCCGATCACCGAAGCCGACACCGGCGAGAGAGAGAGAGAGAAAGAGAGAGGAGAGAGAGTGAATTTGGGGGGGGGCGAATACGAAAAGTTTTCTCCGACATTTCATTTAAAGTCTGGTACGTATATTTAGCGACGGACTAGCGACGAAAATATTTCCGTCGCCCAGTAGTCGCCCTGTTTGATACTTGTCGACTGAATATCCGTCGCTATGTGGTCGAAGAAATGTCCCGCCAATTCTTTACACAATTCGCGCCAAATAATCGACTGGGTAGCGACGACTACTATTCCATCGCTATATCACCGAATATCTAGCGACGGATATGCGACCTTTCCTCCCCCTAAAATTGAAATAAAAAATGTAAAGGAGTATAGTCGGTAATCCGTCGGCGAGCTGCCACGAAGCCGTCGCTAACGCCGACTGAAAATTTTCGTCGCTAATTGTCCGTCGCTAATTTACTGTATTTTGGTAGTGAAGCTTGTCGGAAGGAGTGTCGAGGGCGGCTTTGATCTTCGGGATAACTTCCGTCTCTTTAGGCATATCTTCTGAAGACATTTGCAAAGAAAAGAAAAAAAGGGGTGAATGATGCTCTCAGAAAAGTTCCACACTATTTATAGACAGAAAAGCCGAACATTCTGTCTTGAGAATCGAAACAACCTTTCTCGAAAAGGCATATTCGTTCATCTTGTGAAGAGATCTTCATTTACTCTTTGTCTCAATAATCGAAGCAACCTTTCCTTGAAAAGGCATGCTTATTCATCAGTCTTTTCATCTCTACTTCATTTTGTGAATGGGCCTATATTTATTATCGTTTATTTACTTTTTCGTAAATAAAGCCACAAGATAATAAATACTTAAAATCCCCCGTGGAGTCTATACGAATCATCAATTCTGTCTTTTGAAACCTAGTTGTTTTGAAAGATGTCATTTCTTTATGATCAATCCGTATTATCACTGATATCGTCTTTTTAGACATGATATCCTGTCTTTAAGTCATAACCGATTTGAAGATCATCAATAGAAAAAAACAAGTTCACGTCCACATTACCTCTGGATTCTATTTTCTATATCATCACATCAAATTAAATCATAAAGAAGAGAAAAACATTCTTTATTCCTTCTTTAAAAACATAGATAAATCTTAATGGAAATCTATTACATCTCGGATTTTCATTCTAAATTTAACAAATAAAGATCTATTACATCTTTGGATCTTCTTGTTGGTGTCAGTTCCTTGTCGATTCGACCTGAAGCAGCAAGCAAGACAATGGAATCACATCTGGTCTTCTCTCTCAAAAAGACCAGAGAATATGATGTTGTCAGTACGGGCAGAGATAGAAATATACTCATCATTCCTTGTGATACAATTCCTAGCTCTGTTCTGCCGTGAAAGTAACTCTTCTGCCCAAATACTTGGGTTAGAGTCGTATGCACCGTCCAACTCTCATATATAAAGGCCATTCCTACCATCTCGAGGAAGCCCTTTTAAGCATGAAGAGTTTTGAGCTCTCTGATGTGTGTGTCAAAGTGGTTCAACTTCATAACATCCAAGATTACCGATGACAGTTCTGGGAATTTTTGTCAGTTGATCTTCTGCAAATATCAAAAAGAAGAAAAGAATACAGTAAATATTCTTATCTTATCGCAACTATTCATGTGCACTTGAAGCTGAAATATTATACACGCCTATAGGCGTATATTTCGAAAAAAATGCTACGTGGTATTCGGAAGTTGATGTTGTCAGAACCGAGAAAGTGCGACATATATCAAGACAGTAACACGACAAAGCTCACACATGTCCAAAATCAAGACGTGTCAGCATAGTTACGCGATAAAAGTTCAAATGTGCCAGGATTTATAAAGTTAAATGTTTTTTATTTCATAATGAAAAGAAAAAGACAGACACTAAAAGGCACTATTGCTATTATATAAAAATGACGATCTTATGTCACGTCATTTCTTCTTCCTGCCATCAGCCTGGCGCAATGCAGTGCTCAACTCCTCTATATTGTGGATCCCCGAGCGATACATTAGATGGAGGAATCCTTCCCTCTGTTCCAGTGCGCCACGATCTTCAGAAGACGATAGCCCACCCTGGGAACGAGCAAAGACTGCTGGGGTCAGGCCAAAGTAGTTCAGGAAGTTCTCTGCCTGTCACGACCTGCACCCAGTATAGGGCACGAGAAGTGGGTACGTCCAGCCTACGTCGCAGTGTCGGCGGTAGAACGCTGTTCTAGGTCACAATTAAAACTAAATACAATAGGATATACTCTCCGTACGGAGGACAATCACAGCAGGATACAACTCAATCACCAAAACTAGAAGTAGCACGATAAGATAACTATGAATCCACAAGAGAAGTATAATAGAGATAAATAAATCTCGGTGTTATCAACACCAACTCAAACAAGCATAAAATAAATATAACTCAAGACAACTGAAAATAAAATAAGAAAAACTCTAGCCATCTACTCCAATCTCTACTGTGTCTCCTCTAGGCTAGCAGGTAACCTCCAAGCTATCTGTAAAATTTATCAACAGGTCCAGTCAAGATGGGAGCGAGCACAATATATCTCACACAGTTTATTATATGACAGGATATGTAAATATGCTATAGAGTAAGATACATAAAATGCTGGGAAATATATGAAGTAAAAGAGATGACTGTAAAGAAATATCTACTATAAGTAAAGAACTAACAATGACTAGTGATGTAGAGTACAAGATAGATATGTGAACGGCTTGATAATAAACATGAAAGTTTGCACATGACTACACTACTTTGGAATTGTTCACATGACCATTTATACTCCCCCATCCCCAATCAATACACAAGGATCTAGACAGGTTATGTTATTGCACATGATATCACATGGGGGCCCATAAATGGGTGCACATGAATGTAAACATGGGGGCTCCGTGAACATGAGAGTACATGCATCACGAGAGTGCACGTGAATGGTGAAAGCACAGGAATACATGATAAAAGTGAAACGCACATGACATGATGTATCCGATGCTCCCGAGGGCGATAACATCTCATGAAGGGTTCCATATAGTACCAATC
>JANAVB010014199.1:2948434-2973434 GCA_029216955.1 Iris pallida | reverse complement strand
TCGTAGGAATAGAAGAAGAAGAGACTTTAACATGTCCAGAGATGGGTTTCCTTGGACACGCTGACTTGGCTAAAGAACCCATTTTGTCAGCGTGACTAGGAGAAGCCACTGTTACTGTATTCAGAGAAGCCGAGGCGTGCTTCACTGAGGTTGGAGACGTGTTCTTGTCAGCGTGGGAAGTGACAGAAGCGTCTCGGGCCGCCGAAGAAGACTTAGGGACATAGACAGAACGTCCCTTCTTCTTGGCAGAAAGAAAAGTGGAGGAAGCCGTTCGGCCCTCCTTCGCCTTGAGCATTCCTTCGTAAGCAGATTGGTCGAATTGTACGACCATCATCTTCTTCGTCGAACCGATCGACGAAGTATTGCATTGAGTTGTTGCTATCTCGTTATAGGAGATAGCTTTCCCCAGCAGAGTCGCCAATTTGTTTTCCATAAATAAATTCTATTTATTTATTATATTTCTGAGAAAATTACAACTGTAGGAATCTGATCTAGAAGACGATCACTTTATCCCTTGGACGATGCGATGAAGAAGGCTCGGACCTCGAAGAACTTGGACAGCAACTGGGCAATCTCTCTGTTCTCTCTGAATTGAATGTGGTGTCTGTTGAAGGTGGAGAAACTCTCTTTTATAGATTTCTGGATAACTGCTCTGGGCATACGCTCAGTCAGTTACTTGACGTGTGCATAACTGCAGGGACGCGTGGCGAATTTTGGTGGAGACACGTTGGAGTACGGTTGAGAGTAGTAGAGTATATCCAGGAGAGATTGATGGCATGAATGCCATGTTGTATAACTTCTGAATGAGTGGGTAACCGAATACAGGACATATGAGAACGTGTGTTGACTGTACATTTGAAGTCATTCTGAATGCATTTGCTTTGATACGCTGTCTTTTGGAGAAGTATGACTAGCATACGCTGTCTTGTTTAAAGAGTTATCATATGGAGTTTATACGCTCACTTTTGGATGCGTATGTCTTGCATACGCTGACTTGGATAGCAAGGAGTCATATGGAGTCTATACGCTCACTTGGGTGACAAGAAGTCGTATGGAGTATATACGCTGCCTTGATGAGGAGTCGTATGGAGTACATACGCTGCCTTGATAAGGAGTCGTATGAAGTCCATATGCTACCTTGATGAGGAGTCGTGTGAAGTACATACACTGTCTTGATGAGGATTCGTATAACTGGAGAAGTAGACACGTGGCTGTCCTCAATCTTCTCGAATATGCCATATCTCCCAATAACTGACAAATATCTCTCGAGCATCGTGTTGCGGATATGACGGTTGACAGACTGTCAGAAATGACAGTAATGATGGCTGTGCATTCATGATGGCTAATGAGCTGTCCTCGTAAAAGATAAAATCAACTCTCGAAAATCCATACGACGGTTAATTCTCTTAAGACAGCTGTTTTTGTTGCACGAAAGACGAAGTGTCAGATTCATCCCCCACTGAGTGTATGCTGTGCTGTCAGTCGAGAAATATCAAAATATTTACTGAGCGTATGACTTTTGCACTGAGCGTATGGCCTTTGGCTGAGCGTATGGCCTTTGGCTGACTTGGTCTTATGTCAGCGTGTCAGAATTTTTTACACCCTACAATACTGAAGTAGGATGTTAAAGTCTTTCATCAACTCTAGCCATCTGCGCTACCTCATGTTCAACTCCTTCTGAGTGAACACATACTTTAAGCTCTTGTGATCTGTGAAGATCTCTACCCTCTCCCCATACAGATAATGCTTCCACAACTTCAAAGCAAAAATCACCGCCGCCAGCTCCAGGTCGTAGGTAGGGTAGTTCTTCTCATAGGGACGTAATTGCCTGGAAGCATAGGCAATCACCTTCCCATGCTGCTGCAAGCCGCAACCCAGCCCCTTCCCTGAAGCGTCACTATAAATAGTGAAACTACCTGATCCTGAAGGCAATGTCAGAATCGGAGCTGTCGTAAGCCGCTTCTTCAACTCATCAAAAGCTGCCTGACACTCCTCTGACCAAACATACTCAGCATCCTTCCGGGTCAACCGTGTCAACGGCTCTGCAACCCGGGAGAAATCCTGCACAAATCTTCGATAATATCCTGCCAGCCCCAGGAAACTCTTGATCTCTGCAACTGAAGTCGGCGCTGCCCATGCCTCGACTGCTACAATCTTCTTGGGGTCAACTGAGATACCATCTCCAGTCACAACGTGCCCCAAGAAGTCCACCCGGTCCAAGAAAAACTCACACTTGGAGAGTTTTCCATAAAGCTGCTCCTTCCTGAGAATCTCCAGCACTATCCGCAGATGCTCCTCGTGCTCCTCCTCAGTCTTGGAATATATCAAGATATCATCTATGAACACCACCACAAACTGATCCAGATACTGGTGGAACACCTTGTTCATAAGGTTTATAAATACTGCTGGTGCATTGGTTAGCCCAAACGGCATAACCAAAAACTCGAACTGCCCGTACCGCGTCCTGAAAGCGGTCTTGGGAATATCATCCCCCTTCACCTTCACCTGGTGATATTCCGACCTCAGATCAATCTTGGAAAATACCCGAGCTCCGCTCAACTGGTCAAAAATATCGTCAATCCGCGGCAGTGGGTATTTGTTCTTGATCGTGAGGTTGTTGAGTTCCCTATAGTCAATACACATGCGTACTGACCCATCCTTCTTCGGCACGAACAATACTGGTGCACCCCATGGCGACGAACTCGAGCGGATGAAGCCCTTGTCCTGCAGCTCATCCACTTGCTTCTTCAGCTCCACCAGCTCGCTGTTGTTCACCCGATAGACATACTGAGAGATGGGTTCCGCTCCTGGAACCAAGTCTATCGAGAACTCTATGTCTCTGTCTGGTGACAATCCTGGCAACTCCTCTGGGAAAACATCCATATACTCTGCTATCAAGGGGTATGGAATCGTCTGCTCCTCCACCGAGACTCCACAGAAGACTCCGCTGCTCTGCTCCGTCTGACGTCTTGAGTACTCGAACTCTGGCTCCTCCGGCGCTCTGAAAAGAACTCTACCCCCTCTGCAATCAATGCTGGCGTGGTGCCTGCTCAACCAATCCATGCCTAGTACTATATCGTAATTCGGCAATGGCATTACGAGCAGGCTCACCTCCAACTCACGGCCTCCCAAAACTACTCTTCGACCCTTACAAACATCACGTACGAGGATAATGCCACCCCCGATCGTGATCTTGTAAGTCCTAGGCAATGATTCAGCTATGATATCGTGTCTAACCGCAAAAGATACTGATATGAAACTATGCGAAGCACCGAAATCGAATAATGCAAAAGCTGGACTAGATTCGAGAAGAACCGAACCTGCGATCAGCTCTCCTATCGCCTCTGCATCCTCAGCTGCCATGGCGAAAGCTAGCCCCTGCTGGCCTCCCCTGGCCAGCTGCTGGTGCTGCACAAACCGTTGCTGCTGAGTCGGCAACGGTCCCTTCTGCGGTCCCCCTGGAGCCCTGGCTCCTACTCCTGCTCCTCCTCGTCCCGAGAACATAGGACACTCCCTCAGCTGATGGTCTGCTGCCCCATAGAGTAGGCACCTGCCTAGCCTCTTCCTACACTCATTCCACCCGTGCCCTGGCTTCTTACAATAAGTACAGGGGGTGGCCTGCTGCCTTGGTGCCTGCTGCTGCACCCTCTGCTGGTGATGCTGCACTGGCTGATGCCTCGGCTGCTGAAACTGCTGTGGCTGGAACCTCTGCTGCTGGTGCTGCTACTGCTGAAAGTGCGGCCTCTTGGCCGGTCCTCCGCTACTGTTGCCTCCCTGGGAGTCTCGCCCCCTCTTGAGCCTAAGCTCAAGATCATCCTCTGCAGCTAGTACGTCCACCAGGATCTCCTCAAATGTAGCACTACGGGTGTTCTTGGTGTAGGACTTGACCTCCTTTACCAAGCCCTTCCGGAACCTCCGGGCCTTCGTCGTCTCGGATAAGTCCTCCATAAATCTGCTCAGGCGGCAGAACTCTTCTGCGTACTCCTCCACGGACTGGCTCCCCTGGACTAAGGCCTCAAACTGGGTCTCGAGGGCTCCCAGTGCTGCGTCTGGAAAGAACTTCTCCTTGAACAGCTTCTTGAATGCTGCCCAAGTCTGTCCTGCTGTGCCGACCCTCGGGTCGGTCTGGTACCATGTCCGGGACAGATCCTGCATCATGCTGGCCGCTGCCTCTATCTGGAGCCTCGTCGGAATCTCAGCCAGCCTGAAGATCTCCTCCATATGCTCGATCCACTCATCGGCATACAGGATCCCCTCTGTCCCTCGGAAGTCTCTCGAGTGCATCTTCTGGAAGTCCAGGATGCCCTTCTCCCGCGGCTGGTATGGATGCGGGGCTGCCGTTGGCTGAGCTACGACCCTCTCAACTGCTGTCACTGCCAGCTCAATGCCTCGAGTGAGCTCTGCCGTCTGCCTCTGCTGCTGGGTCTGCTGACCCTCCATGTACTGCCGAAAGAAGGCTAGTAGCTGCACTGCGTCCACTGTCCCTGGAGGTGGCTGCTGGTCAGGATCCTCTGGGAGAACTGGGTCCTGCCTCCCTGTCGGTGGAAGCATACCCCCTGCTGCTGCTGCCGGGGCCTCAATACGAGCAAAGGTGGCAGGAGCTGCAGTCCCCTGGCCCTGCTGTACTGGCTGGGAGGTAGCAGTCCCCTCCATAGCATCCTCATGAATGGTACGCTGCGATCGAGTCTCTACCATCCTGAAGATAGACAAACAAGAGTATCAATTTCTGAGAAAGAAGCAATATAACAAAGGCGGACAATTAAAATTCAAAGGATCAGCTGAAAATAAGGATTTAGATGGCAACAAAAGAATTTTTTTTTCCTAATGTGATCGAGTACCTAAAAAAAATTATTGTCCTATATCCTACTGCAGGCTGTAGTGATACTCTAATTCGAATACCACTACACTTCTAATCTAGACCTGCATGGGCCACCACTAAAAATGTGTCACGATTTGCACCCTAGAGTTAGGGCACGAGACGTGGGTACGTACAGCCTACGTCGTAGTGTCGGCGGTAGAACGCTGTCCTAGGTCACAACATCTAGCAATATAAAGCTTAAACAGTTTATACTCCCCGAATGGGGTTGACATGATAAAAATAGACTCAATCACAACTAAGGAAGAAGAAGCACGATATGATATAAAACTCAAGAAAAAACAGATGATAACATAGCTGATAGATAGATAAAGAAAACTGCTGAAGTGGAAGGAAATCCCAAGTACATCAGAAAGTCTAAGATAATACAAATCCCAGATCCCAAGTATCAATAAGTACAATCATCCATGAAATACTGAAATAAAAGCATCCTAGTCTAAGGGTGTGTCATCCACAGCTAGTGGGACCTGCTGCTGGTCCAGGTCCAAGCACTCATCTAAAGTCGCACCGTAATAGGTAGGACAGCCAGCCTCGTCCTCATCCTCTGTAATATTTCAACAGGTCCAGTCAGGACGGAGCGAGTACAAAACATCTCAACAAGTCATAGCAGAAAAGGAAATATAATCATGCTAGAGAATAAAATACAGGATCTGAAGAAATAGCATAATGTAAAAGAGAGACTGTAAGTAAATATCTATGATATATATAAAGAGAGACAGTGCTAGTGATTCAGAGTACTGCATAAACATGTGAATGGCTAAGGACTGATTCATGATTACACTACTGGAAATTGATTCATGATTACACTACTTGGATTTATTCACATGTTCACTTATACTCCCCCATTCCCAATCAATACACAAGGACCCATTCAAGTTACGTTAAGATTCATGATTATACTACGTTGCCCATAAAGGGTGATTCATGAATTGATTCGTGAAGGCTCGGTGATCATGAGGGTACATGAGTCACTAGCTGATTCCCGAAGATTCATGATGATAGAAGCATATGATACGTGATGTAAGTGAAACACATATGACAAAAGTATCTGATGCTCCCGAGGGGGATAACATCTCATGAAGGGATCCATATAGTACCAATCCGTGTTCCAACATGTCAGCATCAAGTAAGATAGTCTAAAGCAGGAAATATAATCCTAACATGATATAAAATGATCAGAGAATGTACTCGCCTGGTATCTGAGTATCCAACTGAAAAGTACTGTTCGAGGAGTGGTGTCTGGCTCCTATTAGAACAGCACAAGTCACAACAAGTCCAAAATGATAAAATAAAGCTCTACCATGCATTCTACATGAATCTAGGTTAAACTAGGCCAAAGTCAACTCTTGGTCAACTCTGGTCAACCCTAGAAGTCAAACTAGGTCAACTATGGTCAAACTAGGTCAAACAAGTCCATACTAGGTTAAACTAGTCTACACTAGTCTAGTAAGTCTATTCTAGGTCTAATAAAGCTGTACAAGCCTAATCTAGGCCTGTTAGTCAAACAGGCATACACAGGCCATAGGCTATTCTACCTAGGCCAACCCAACACATACAACATGCCAAAACTATATCTAACTAATACTCTCTTGATATACATTATAATCTAACCATACACACACATATACATGTAATACACATGTATAGTGCACACACACAAGCCACCTACATACATGAGGCATATACATACTACAACCTATAAACTCATTGGAAAATATCTATATTAGATATCTAAATAATACACAAACTATATTATATAATACATATCTACATATTACATTATATGTATATACACCACATAATATATACATTACATTATGTGTATATGCAATAGGGTATGAAAAGAGGGATTGAAATAGAGGGAGTGCGAAGAGTGAAAGAGGGAAAGAGGGAAAGAGTGCATGAGCTTGAGTGTGGACTGTTACAAAGTGACAGGGATACGTGTAAGGACTGAAACTTGTGTGTGTGAGTGACTGAAGGTGAAAAGTGTGTGAGGGTGAGAGAGGCAAATGTGTGTGTGTGTATAGTGATACATGTGTGAAACAGTGAACAGTCCAACCTACATTAAATTCAGATTTCAGTCCCAAAACAAAACCAGTTTAACCCAATTTCAACATACCCTTAGATAACTATTAGGTGAACCAAACTGGGGTCTTAACCCATGCAATTAGTCAACATATAATGGTTAAATGGCTGCCAAAACTCATATAATAAAACCTGGGAAAAAAACAGTGTAAACAGTACACTAACCCAGTGCTCAGTTCCCCCCCCCCCCCCCCGTATTCTCAGTTTTAAGCCCAAAAACTCATCCAAACCGATCAAATTTTGACATACTACTAGAATACACATAGGAGGACAAGTTAGGGGTTTAATACCATGCAAACATCAGTGTTAAAATGGTCAAAATGATTGCCAAAGATCACGTATTAAAAACTGGAGAAAACATGATACTTTGAATACACACAGTTTTCACAAAATTAGGAAATGGAATTTAACCACAATTTCGAATTAAAATACCAATTTATAGGTTGGTACAACAAAAACATATTACCTACGTGTTGTGTGATGAGTTTGTGTCCACTGGAGTGGACACAAACGTGTCCAATTGCAACAAAACCCAAACGGGTAAATCAGGACATAGGGAACTGGGCAGCATCGTGTGGGCGTGCACGCGTGTCGTGCACCCGACACAGGCCATCTCAGGCTCCGTGCTCGTGTCCCCAATTAGACTAGGTATAGGTGCTCGTGTCTAAGTGCCTGAATCGTGTCAGTGCGTGTCGTGTCTAGAGTTATAGGGCCATGTCAGTGGCTATTTACACTGTGCACAGTGACAATGGGTTTCCCCGTGCGCGGTCGATATCTCGCCAACCAATGCACGAAGTCCCATGAAACTTGGGGAGCATGGTGACAGTGGGTGCCCCTCTGCTTCCATAAAGTTTTGTGTCAGGGCAAGCCGTGTCGTGTCCTGTAGGGACCCCGATAGGCAGGGGATCTGCCAGGCCGCGCGGCGAGTGTGTGCAGCCCATATGCACACGTGTCCAAACGACACGACATATGCACAAATCCAACTCAGTAAATTAAATTCGTGTAAGCGATATCAAAATGCAATTTTTTATTCAAAAATATTTCGAAAATAACACAATCGATTCCACAGTGGCATTTCCACAAACACTAAGAACAGGACACTGATACGTGTCCTGTTAGGACACGAAATGACACAAAAACTTAGAGATTCCTATTCCTATAGTTAGGTTAGGTCTAGGGCTCCCTATACATGCAATTAAACCAAAATTCTATGGTGAAAATAGAGAGTTACCTCTATGTATCAAAACCCTCCAAAAAGCTCAATGAGTGATGTTCTTCACAATGGTGAAACTCCTCCAAAGCTCCCCAAATCTGAGAACACTTGATGCCAACAGAAAGTAGAGAAAAATTAGGACTCAATGCAATTTTTTTGGATTAAAAAGGAGATAAAATGGATTTACTAGGATTTATGGAGATGGAGAAATACCTCTTCTAAAACTTGGCAAGAAAACCTAAGGGAGGCTAGCCCTAACTTTGGGAGGCATTAAATAGGATGGGATAGGTAAATAGTGGCTGCCATGGGCTGATTAGGGTTAGGGTTGGTTCATGGTGTGGGCCTATGGGCTATTAAGCCTAAGTCATTAATCATGACTTATGAAGTCATAAGCCATATTAGCCTAATCAACTCCAAATCACTACTAATAAGTTCCAATGACTTAAACCTCATTAAATTAGGTCAAACCAAGGTTACTTAACCTAACTAAGTGGCCATAACCTAGATTAGTCACTAGGTTAGTCTTCTAGTCAACACAAGTCAAAGTCAACTATAGGCCCAAAATCAATTATCCTAAAAATCACCAAAAATCATATTAATTCTAATAAATCATAATAATACATAATAATTACAAAAATTCCCAAAATTTGAAAAATGACCAAAATACCCCCAAGCTAGAAAAGTGGTAGTGACACCTTGTCTTGTTTCCACCGTGGACTTGGTCCACGGAGAGCGTTTGCATCAGGCATTGGAATTGCCTCTGTTCCAGCAGAATAAGAATTGTTGTTTCTCATTAAAATGAGACTGTTCTTCTCGTCTAGTAAAAGCTGGGTGATGAGCTCGGGAAACTTGGTGAACTTAGACTGACGGTATTGCTTCTGGAGCAAGTTGTCAGTGGAAGGAAATGTGGTGTATGTTTTCTCCAATAGATCACTGTCGGTTAATATCTCACCGCAGTATTGGAGAAGTGATCGAATCCTGCAGACTTCATTGTTATAATCAGTTACGCTCTTGAAGTCTTGGAAGCGCAGGTTCAACCAGTCATGGCGCGCTTCAGGCAGCCATTTGGTCTTTTGGTGGTCGAAGCGCACTTTGAGAGAGTCCCATAGCGTCTTCGGCGATGAGATTTCAATGAACTTCGCCTTTATAGCGTCAGATAAATGCCTGCGGAATAGCATCATCGCTTTGGCGTTCATTGAGCGAGTGACTTCTACTTCTCGCTCTTCCTCGTTATAGATGACGTCCAAGAGGCCCTGCACATCTAGATGGTTCTGGATGTCTTGCGTCAAGTCCAAGTAGTTCTTGCCAAAGGCTTCAAGGATGGAAAAATCAATCTTGATCGACATTTTTCTACAACAAGAGAAAAAATATTGATCAGTCAACATATAAAACGACAGGTTTATATGGATTTGGTTTGTATAAGCAACAACAAACAATCGTAAATAAAAACAAATTTTGTTTTTTGTTTTTTTAAAAATTCTCTTATATCGATCGACGGGCCGATATAGATAGGTCAATGAATTTCTTACAAAAATGCATAATTATAAATACAATTTGAGCAAAAATAATATTCGGTCAACCCCTTTCAGTAGCTTTACGTGAATATGACCAGGCGGGAAAATGAGGAAGGAGGGTCACCAGGGACCGCTTAAAAACCAAGCCCCAAGTTCTTTCTGACATCATACCCAAATAGGTGAGCCTATTCGGAGAGACTTCGTAAAAAAAATTTCAAATGTAAGAATAAATAAGATTTTTCAAAAAATTCACACTATTTACGAACTGTGCAAAATAGGTGACAATTTAGTGCGTGCTCAAAATGAGCGTTGCTTTTGAAAAAAAAATAGCAAAAAATATTATTTTGGAAGGCCCAAATTTGGCGGTGCCAGAATTTGTTTATGTAGCCAAAACCATTTTTCAAATTTTCAAGTTTGTTTTTTTCGTAATTACGCAAAAAAAAAACGTACAAAATAAGCAAGCAACATCACACAAAAGAATTGGTGCCTAAGCAAGCTGCACCAATAAAATGTTAACTATTTTTTCGACGTCTAATGAAGCGACGCCTAAAAAATAACGACAAAAAAATACAATTTTATTATTCATCTGTTACAATGATTCGCCGAGCAACATAAAAAAATTGCTACTGAGGCGCTCAAATCCATCATTACCAAAAAAAATGTTATCATTTAAATGTTAGCTCTCCAAATCCCAGACAGCAAGAAGGAAGGAGCAATAATGTGACAATAGCTAAAATGGGGAAGTTGGTCTAAACGGCTAGTTTAAGGTTCTGGTCCGATGGGTCCTGGGTTCAAAAACCAACTTGAGACAAAATATGTATATGTTTTTTTCTTTGAAAACAAGATTAGTATTACAAACAGTAAAGACAAACATCAAAGTTTAGCAAGTAATGTAGAATTGGACAAAAGAAAAGAAAAAAACTTTTGTTTTCCTCTTTTTTTTCTTTATCAAATAGTCTGCTGTAACAAAGAAAGTATATTCTTCAATACTACTGTAGTTACTTGTTTTAACAAAACATATTCTTCCAAAAAATTAGTCCAAACAAATTTCTTTTAAAAACAATTTCTTCATTTGACACAAGTACTAGATAATGCATAACAGAAACTCTTATATACGAGTATATGACAAAAATAATTACCTTACTTAGTTATTTAGGATGAAAATATCAGTTTAAAAATTACCTTTCTTACCGTACGGTGGAAGGAGGTTAAAAAAACGAACGGTACGTCGGGTCTCCGGCGTTGCACGAGCAAAGTACTGATAACGTGTTGTAAGGCAAAAACTCAAACACGCCAGAGATGTGACGAAGTATACTCGTATAATATAAATCTCTCAAGTGCCACATACAAGCTATCCCAACCTCTCTTTATATAGGGAGAGAGGTTGGGGGTTATGAAGAAATAAAGGGCCAAAGGTCATGTGTAGGTTACAAGGAGATGAAAGGTGAAAAGCCATAAGTTATAACAAAACTCTATTTTTAAGTATTGGTATTTTAGTTCCACATCGAATAGGAGAAATAGTGAAGTCTCACTCCACTCTATAAATAGAGCCCTATGACCTCCTTTGTGAGATGCACCAAATAATATAGCATAGGGGTTCCGTTGAGTCCAAGGAGCCTGTTCGAGTATAAAAGTTGACTAACGAGTATTCCGGAAGTTCTTTGAGAATTTGCTGGTTCCTTGAAGCAGATCGTTGTGGGCAAATTTTGCTTTGAGCAACGGTTGTCTTCATCACCCCAGCAAGAATAATAATTTATTAATTATTATTATTTTTCTTCTTCTTCTCCTTCTTGGTGGGCTACAAAATATTTTGGAGAGCAAACTTGTTTACCTTAATCTCCAAAATGATAAAACTCAGTTCAGACACTTTGCTAGAGCGAACTCGTTCGCAGGAATCTCGAAAAGTGCTGAAACTCAATTTAGAGGAAATTAGGAGAGCAAAGTCATTTGCAAGTATTCTCCGAAATCCTAAAGTCAGAACAGAGAGTAAATTTATTTGCAAGTGGATCTCTGCGTCTGAAAGTTGCTATAACAGAATAAAGAGCAAATTTATTTGCAAGTAGATCTCTAAATTATATATATTCGTTCTTCCATCTAGATCTATTTTGGGAATAACATTTGTGAGATCCCCATTGTAAACAAGGCCGACCCAAGAGATTGGGTTGTAAACGAAGCTAAATTTGGTTGTCCTTTGCCCTTGATATTAAAAGAAGATATCAAAAAAATAATAGCGAGCAAAGTTCACAGCGGCATCAAAGTCTCCAGTTCTATCGATGGCATGGAGTTCGAATTCCGAGTTCCTCTCCTTGAGCTACTCGAGATGGGGACTTAGGGGACTGGTTGGTTGCCCTAACCAAGGGGACTGTCCAAGCCCGATGGCTTGTCTAGCTTACCCCAGGGCCAGCCCTGACTGTAAATACCACCAGTATGTTTAAGGTTAGACCTTAAATACCATTCAGAGCTTCTCATAAATGGCTTTCTTAATCTATTAAGCCATCTTTTATGAATATTGATCCTCAAGTATCGAAGTGAAAATTTGGAATGCAGCTGATGGAGAACAACTTAAATTTATGGTTATTTTGGTTTTTTTTAAAATTTATTTGTTCGGATAAACCAAATAAAGAAAATTTTATCACTTGGGTGTTGGCTGTGTATATGTCTAAAGAGCAAAAGCTCAACTTCCTTGATAATAATAATCCCATATTGGCTGGAGTGGGGGAGTGTGTTGAGTATATATTGCTTTGCTTCTGATTGTCTTATTGAATTGTGTCACGCTCCAGTACCAAAATACGGAGAGTGACTAGGCCAGCTACTCCATATGAGATATATAAACATCATACGGCGATCGTGGCTGTCATGATACTAGGGGGTGCATGCTACAATCAAGTCACCTTTGGTCCCATAGAGTATCTATGTCTCAATCAATAAAGCAAGAAGCAATAATTAATGAACATATAAGATAAAGCAGTAAGGCGTCCTCGACGCTTCATCAAAATGATCATGGGGAACTAGCTTTATAAGTTAGCTAGCCCAAAGAGTCATAGGTACATAATCGTAGTCAGCTGCAATCTGATTTAATTACAATTATACAAGAAGGTAAAATATCTAGAAGAACCGGCTAAACAGGTGCCGGTAGCTAAACGCCAGAACTTAAGTAATGATACTAGAGTGGTGGAGAAGAAATCCACTCGAGTCCTCCACCCGCCATGCTCTTAGTATGCATCATTGACGTTAGGTAGGAAAGTCGAATCCTCTGGCTCTGCTACGTGATCTAGCCAAACAAAACTAGCGGGATCAGCTCCGAATAGCAAGTACCACAAGGGAGCACAAAAGAGTGAGATAAAAATCCAAGCATAATAATAAATAGTAATAATAATAAATAATAATAATAAAAAAAGGCTTTCGGTCGTAACCTCGGTCCACAGCCTGTCATAGCACGATAGCCCAACCCAACAACCAAACAAGGACATGGGTTGGACCACGCACCATAACAGTCCATGTCCCTCGGCTACTATCGAAAGGTACAAGGCATAGTCAAGTCATTTTTCAAACGACCATTCATTCTTGCGGCTTTCTATATTGGCGGGGTTATCCCCGTAGTGCTGTAATAGGAATCCTCAGATCGTGTCGTTCCAGCAGGACTAGCCAATCCAAAATGTATATATATATAAACATATAGCACCTTGATCATGCAGTGGTCCCTCGTAAGGCTACCGCGCTAAAACATATAACACATAGCATATAGGACTAGGATATTGTCATCCACCATTAGCGGATGAAACCATGTCCGTGGAGGCCAATCCGGCACGTCAGGACGGAACCTAGGGTGGCTAGTGTGGCACGATCTTGAGATTCTTTCCCACCCAATACATCTACCAGATTAGTTGCCTAGTTAATCCTAGGTTAATATCGAGATTCACATGCCGTGGTCACATGCTTATTCTCCTAAATGTCGTATATAGTACGAGTACCTCAAGAAGGGATCCATACTGGCTCAAGGAATCATACATAAGGATCCCACTTTAGTGTCATGCAACACGCTACACAAACCACGTCATTACTACCGACTATTCATTATGTAAGTGCTGGAGGCATTGGATGTACTGACATATATCGTGTAGGAACACTTCACACATGAGATAGCACATCGGAACTCACATAGATTGTACCTCAGTACACGTATTGGACCAGCACACACATAGATAGTTAGGTCGGGAATGAAGGTCAAGCCACAAAATGGAAGAAAAACTAGAAGGCACTGCACACTTAGGGTATGAAGCGCACACAAGTCATGAAGTAGTACAAACGGCGTATTGGCAAAAGACGTATGGCGCAAGGTGCAAGACGCACGAGGTTCAAGGTGTACGAGGTGTGCACGAGGTGCAAGGTGTGCGAGGTGCACGACATGTGCGAGGTGCATGAGATGCGCAAATTGTAAGGTGCGCGGACCAAAAGGTGCACGAGATGCGCGAGGTACAAGGTGCGCGGACAAAAGGTGCGCGAGGTATAAGGTGCACGGACCAAAAGGTGCGTAAGGTGCGCGGACGAAAAGGTGCACGAGGTGCACCCGAGGTGCGCGAGGTGTACGAGTTGCAAGGTGCGCGAACCAAAAGGTGCATGAGGTGCAAGGTGCGCGGACCAAAAGGTACACGAGGTTCGCACGAGGTGCACATGAGGTGCGCACGAGGTGCGCGAGGTATCGCCCCTACCAGCAAGCTTTTGGCCATGGAGTTTTAGAAACTTCCAATGTCCATAACTTGGACTATAGGACTCAAAATTAGGCAAAATAAAGGTCTAGACTGAATGAAATTGAATTCTTTACAACATGGAACAAATATTTTTCGAAAAAAGTAAGTTGGATAGATTAAACCATAAAAACACATAAACCCTAGTTTTTGGAACATAGATCTACTCAAAACTAGCCTTCAAAATCGAAAATGCCACGTACTAAACTTGTAGGGATGATGAGAAGAACAATATAGATAAATCATATCAAAGAAAAAAATCAAAAAATCAAAAATGTAAGAATCTCTCCATTTGGTGCAAGGTGTACTTGCCTAATGGTGGTGGTGGTTGAGGAAAATGAATGAAGAGTTATGAGGAGAGAGAAAATAAAAAGAATATATATATATATATATATATATATATATATATATATATATATATATATATATATATATATATATATATATATATATATATATATATATATATATATAGTAGTGTTGGGTTGGCTTAAGAAAACCCTAATCTTAAGCATGCTCTTCACAATTTTAACTAATGACATGGTTTATGGCTACATGCAACAACTAATAGAAAAAATAAATTAAAATGGCGGACATGCACAAAATACCATATGTCATATACGGGAATCAAGAAGGCAAATACGTATATCGGGAACGGAGAGTGACAAATTATGTAGGAGCCCTATGGGACACACGTGCACGCGTCGTCGTCCGAATCGGCTCGGCGCGTGTAACGGGTGCGGGTATGTGCCCACATCTGCGGACGCCGAATGCCAATTCAATTTTCTCTTCGGGTTTGGGATGAGACCCTAAAAAACATTTTGCTCTTCCTAAAATTTTGACTGTTTGTGAATCATAAATATGTGAACGTTTGACATTAAAATACCTATTGATTTTCCACATTATTTCAAACGTTACACTTATTGATTTTCCACTTTATTCGAAAACATTACAACACGTTTTTGTGTGTGTCATTATCTGTAGTGCCCTGACCCGCAAGATGCCTTATGATGGATGGTTGGTTCGATGAAGCCTTGTTGGACTTGGGATTATGCGAAGGATTGCTTGTAAGGCTATGCGATCGTGGCAAAATTACTACACCAAAATAGGCAATTACCAACGGTTATTACCGTGACAAATAATTTTTGTCATGGTAATATCCGTAACGAATTGGGCGTGACAAATTTTTGTAACAGTTTTTGTAACGGTTATTACCGTTACAAAAATAAATTTTGTAACGTTTTTTGTCACGGTTATAACTGTGACTAAATTTACCTTAGTAACAGTTAAAATCGTTACAAAAATGCATTCTTCTGTTACTTTGTTTCAATTTTGTAACGGTTATAACTGTTACAAAAAATATTTTTTTCTGGAAAAAAAAATAATTTGTATATATATGCTAGCTGTCCAATGACAAGTAAATAAATCACATTCTAAGCAACAATATCGTTCTACCAATCTAATCTAACATACATAAAAGAACAGAGTGGTGAAACCAAAGCCAGATAAAGTACTTTGCTACAATCTCTTCATTGCGGATGAACTCATGGCTTTAAGCTCTATAAGTAGAGACTATTATCCTTGCCATGACTGAATGAAACTAACAAAAATGGTGAATAAAACATCAAAACACCTCGCACCATGTAGCATCAGATAGAAAAAGATTTTTTTTTTGCAATTCATTTAAGCAAACTACATAACATAATTTACAAAATATGATGAGTTATCTCAACAGAGACTTTCGAAAAAATAAACATAGATGGAATAAAGAAAGTTGGTTGGTTATTGAAAAGAGGAAATACTACACACAAAAAGGACTCTAAAGAAATATTCTTCTCTCCCGCTGCCGCTTCAAATTTCCCTCCAGAAACAAAGTAGTACAGGCTGCACCAGGTGCTTGCTTCCGGAACTGCTCCACAAGCCTCAAATTATCAAAGTTACCATGACCTGGATAAAAAAGAGAAAAAAATCAGGAAACAAAAGAATTGTATACTATGTTGAACCCTTTGAAAATCTTTTAGCTTCACGCTTAATAAAAGAATTGTATACTATGTTGCTCGTTGAGTTGCTGAATAATACCTTGCATGAAAGTCGAAAAGATAATTAATCACATAACCCGAGAACTGTTGCGTATCATTTCCATGAATTGTATGCTTGCGTGCTTTGTAATAAAATACTTGACAGGTAAAGGAAAAGTCCCAAATACTTAGGCGGTGAGTATATCGAGCCTTAGCTCGATGAATAGATGGTAACATAAATAATAAGACCCAAGAACTAGACAGTGAGTATGTCTGAATTATATCTGAATGAACGTATGCTAAACATATGCTAAGTCCCAAAAATTATACGGTAAGTACATTGTGTTTTGGTTGAAAAGATGTATGGTATCGAAGATATGAGGAAGGACTTAGGTAACAATATTCTATTATCCCATCGCCGATACAGAATGTCGATTACACTAAGACTGTGGATTAGGCAAGATGGCAATACAAATGAGAAAGATGGCTTATTTACTTAGTTTTTCTTATCATGTATTATATGTTTCTTCATAGATAAGTTGCATATACTTGTATGGTCATGGATAACTTGTCAACAATGTAGTTCCTTGAACGGTAATACGAGGCCACGGACACGGTTCATCCTAGGGGGAACAAGGATTTGTGCCGACATACTGGCATCGGTATACGAAACCTTCAGTGGGGCTAGTTACCCGTACTGTAAGGGGCGTTGTTATACCAGTAAGACAGTCCAAGATGGCGTATCACCAGTGACCTTCATATAGATAGGTCCAGTGCTAATGATGTCTTATGTAGGCATAGTAAGTTATTACTCAATTACAGGAAATGATGTCGGCTGTTGGTAAGAATCACCTGAACGGTGATAAATATATTGAATTATGATATTGTTTCTAACAATGTCTTATGCGGGAAAGGTAAGTATTATAAATGTACAGGGATGGCTATAAGACCGTGGGTAAGAATCACTAAGTGTGATAACTGTATGCTTTACATTATGTTGGCTAAGAAATATATGTATGCTTTATTTCTGTCGGATATGAACTGCTAATTTGATCCTAAGACAATAAGAAAGACCACATTTAATAATGTTCTATAACATGATTACTTAGTGTTGTCTTCTTAGGTGAGTTGGGCTAGCACCGCTTGCTAGTACATTGATGATGTACTGACCCACGTTGTGGACAATATTTCAGGTGCTCGTGCATGGGGGAAGTCGTTAGATCAGTGCTTGGTATCGATGAATAAGATGGGTGCACCGAAGCTCTTCTTACAAGACGATGTCTTCTGTTATACTGGACATAATGTATGGAACATTATAACTCAGATGTACGAGTGAAATTATAAGAAAAGTCAGCATATTCGGTGGTAAAGCCTAAATGGCAAGTGTATATTCAGTTGGCTATTCAAGAATCTTGTAATCAGTTGTAAACTATGTATTCCTCTGCAAGTCTTGTAATCCATTGCAATTATCAATAAAGAGATACATTTCTTCATATCTTGCGTGACTTCAATTTATCTGCTTGATTTTGCTGCGCTGTCATTATTTTCTGAAAAAATATCAGAAACTGTAATAGTTTTGCCTTGTACAAGTACAATCTAGACTTGTAAGGCCTCATGTCCAGTGGCTAGTTTTCGATCCTCCGGGATCGGGGCGTGACATTATCCAACCATACGTTACAGTCTATTGTACCTATAAATTGAACCTTTTTCTCATCTCTTCTATATTGAAAATCCTACGTGAAATTTCTCTCAAAATCTCGCCTTTCCGAACATTTTCTATTCTTTGTTCTTTCTCTGGGCAGATCTAAGTCAAGGGCCGCTCTCTCTATGTTGTGTATGACAAGAATATGCCAGTAGCACAAAATTTTACCACTAGGAGCATTCGGACAAAGTCTACACATAGATTCGGATTAACTCTTAGGGCAGTGCTACGTGCACGGCTTTCCCGGAGGCCAGTAACCTTTACTTTAATTTTTATTTTTGTTGCAAATTTCAAAGCAAGAAAAAAGAGTAATTTCTAATATTGGGTTGGTTATGAATTGAATTATCTTATGGATAAGAACTTAGATATTTAGTTTATCTTCTTTTGATTGTTTTGTAGGTTATAAATAGTTTGTAATTTCATACGATATGCATCAAAGAATTGAGAATGAATAATCTATTTTGAGTTTATATGGCGCGATGCCAAAACCTTAAAGCAGATATCTCTATCAACGTTGCTTCTCGGCTTTCAACGTTGACGTCTTCAATGGTAATCATAGTATTATTTTGTATTTCTATTATAATTTTTGAGAAAAATTTATAATAGTTGTTGTTCACTCTTCAATTAAAGCTTCTGTATTCAAATCTTCTCAAATTCTTAATTTCATACTAATAATTGGTTTTTCGGTCATCGTCCCACGTCTGGAGCAAGAACATCCTCAAAGATGCATGATTCAGGAAGGATCAAGATACTAGTGCCCATTTTGTGGTGAGGTTATGCAAGCATCATGCCTGATCTGCAACAGTGACTTTTACTTTTGTCCAAGATGATTGGTATAATGATATTGCAGACCTGGTGCAAAGAAAAAGCGGGAATTTACTTTTGATCCCGCAAGCAATGCAGATGCATTTTATGTCATGTTCCTTGGAGTGGTTTTAGTCTTGTACTGACTATAGTATTAACGAGTATTGAAATATCATGGTGATCATTCTGTTATGCCATATGCTCACAGCAGTGTCTCTTTCTTGTGATGAACTAGTTTTGTAAAGTACAACTGCAAATATTGATTTGTAAATATCACATCTGTTGAGATGTCTGCTCTGTGTTTTGGAGAGAGAGAGAGAGATAGTGGGGTTTCCATGCTGGGGGATATTCAATTTTAGCATCGACTAGAACCTCTATTATACCATGTATCGTACCAATAACTTTTTTTTTCAGTTAATTACATAAACTCTAGAAATCAAGTTACATATATCATTTTGTTGAGAAAAAAGACTAGTTCATATTCAATATAGTTCATGTTCTTTCAGTTAAAAAGGGAAATATAAAATAACTTTAGAATTCAGTTTACAAAAATTTAAAAACAATCTCTAGAGATTAATTTACAAAATATGAGTAAAGAAAAAAATAATTCAATATTCCTTTCACTGAGATTTGAACTCAGGACCTCCCGCTTACTAAACGGGTGCTCTAACCAACTGAGCTATGAAAGCAGTTTGGATTTAATTTGTTATCTTTCTTTACAATAAATAATTCATAACCCCCCTAAAAATAGGATAATAGACCATTAATTCATTTGTTTTTTTTTTTGTTTAGTGTTCAAATTGTCATATGCTGTTAAGTGGGACGGGAGGAATGAGTAAGGAAGTTGAAAAAACTAAAAAAAAAATCGATATGTTTACTTTAAAGAGTTCAGAGTTTTGCTTTCAAAGAGTCCAATTCGATTTCGCAGTAGTAAAAATTGCCCAATTCATCAGCTTCTCAACATGGTAAATCTAAATCTGCTTTGCACAAGTTGTATAAGACCTGATTCCTTACAATGTTCACTTAATTGTCTAATATCTCTGTTAAATCCAAATAATATTATTCTAAATAGAAGAAGAAAATAAACAGCAAAAAGAAAATAAACATAAGTTGTATAAAAGAGACTTCGTTTAGAAAACTAAAACAAACGTGGACGGCAGGATTCGAACCTGCGCGGGCAAAGCCCACATGATTTCTAGTCATGCCCGATAACCACTCCGGCACGTCCACTTGCACATCAGTTTACTCAACTTTTCTATATATCCTACGAAAGTCATTCTAGAGTTCATACAGTTTTCCTGTATTCTTCCTTCACGTCATTTCTGTAACATGTACTTGCAAACTAGCTAGCTGTTGCTACGCGCAAATTTAATTTAATTCTACGCATATATCTTACTAGTCTCCGAGAACTAAATTTCAGTGACAAAGTTTGATTAGTTTTTTCATTCAGTAATGGGGATCAAATTGTTACATATCTAGTAAGTAATAAACATAGTCAAAAGCTGCTCGTGATCCTTTCATCTTTTATGCGTGGCTCATAAGTTTAGGCCTCGTTTGGTTACCGAAATTTGAGCTGGAAAAGGATAATGATTCCTTTTCTGTGTTTGAAAGCCAAAATAAAGACGTCGGAAAGGACAAATTATTTCCAAGGGTGAAGGGGTAGGAAAATAGGAGGAAAAGTGATTCTTCCATCCGAATTACTTTTCCTCCAACTTTTCTGCATTTTTTACGATTTTTTTTACTAAAATATTTCTGCTCAAAAATATTATTTACCATTTGTATCCATAATACCCTTTAGACAAAATATTCTTGAGTAATAAGTTTTCTCATTAGCACGAGGATATTATTGAAAAATTGACTTGATTTTGTTTTCTTTCCTTACAAACGCCAAACACTATAATGAAAATATATATATATATATATATATATATATATATATATATATATTCTGACTATAATCCCAGTCTTTCCAAACACAATGGAAATTACGATTTCCCAAAGGAAAAGAAATAACAAAGGATCAATTTCCCTTACTTTCCGCGAGCCAAACGAAGCCATAGTGCATCAAACAATCAACTGAATATCTTGCATTCGCTTGACGAAGTAGGTATCTGACTGGAAAGAGTAATTCTATGGTCGCTTTTCTTGCACTACCAAATAAGTCAGCAACGCCTAAAAACGTCGCTAATATGAAGAAAAAAATGTCATAAAAAATAATTGCGACGTTTTTGTGTAGTCGCATATTTCATGGTCGCTAACGAAAAAAACGTCGCTAATTGTGTGTGTTTTTGTCATTGCAAAAATCATTGTGTCTGTATTAGTCATGTGTGTGTGTGTCCGAGTTAGGGTTAGGGTTTACCAAGGAGGGGGTTGACCGATGAGGGGGGTCAGCGGTAGTGGGGGACTGGAGTCGGAGGGAGAGGACGAGGGCAACGAAGGAGGCAGGCGGTGGGGGACTGGAGCAAGAGGGAGGGGAGGAGGGTAGCGAAGGAGGGATCTTCGTTAGAGGAAGGAGGGTCACACGAGGAGGCTGTCGCCGGAGGAAGGGGTACAGATTTGGTAAAAAAAATTGGGTTTGGGGGCAAGCAGGATTAATTAGAATGAATAAGGAAAGTCACGATTGGGTTTATGAAAAGATTTAGCGAAGTCTAAGTCGGACATTGCACCTGTAATAAAGTTTAGCGACGTATCGTAAAATATTCTCGCTAAACATTAAAAAAAAAATTAGCGACGTTGATCGACTTATAGCGACCATGTTTTCAAAATGTCAGACTGTTGTCATTCACTACTAAAATATGTCAAATCAGCGACGCCGCAGGACGTCGCTAAACAGGAAAAATACGTCGCTAATTTCAATTAGCGACGTATTTAGCGACGTTTGGACGTTGTCGCGATTAACCTAGTCGCTAAACAACACGACGTCGCAATACGTCGCTATTGCGACGACACTTAGCGACGCATACACGTCGCTAATTCAGCGACCACCAGCGACGTAAAACGACAGCAGTTACCGACGTCACCTAGCGACGTTGAGCGACTTGACATGCATCGATGCTGACCTGGATTGAGAGCCAAATGGCGACGTTCTGCGACGTTATTACGTCGCTATAGTACCGACATATAGCGACGTTTAGCGACGTGGTACCTAGCGACGTTTAGTGACGATCAGCGACGGTATTCATCACAGTTAGCGACGTTATGATACTTACTTAGCGACGTTAACTTTCGTCGCTGGACGTCGCTGAACGTCGTTAATTTTGAAAAAAAATTAAAAAAATACAGCATTTGCAGCATCCCCTACAACATTTGCAGCAGATACACAAAGTATCAAACAACACAGATACACAATCACGAACACAAATGCGTATCAAACAGCGACGGTGTGTATCACATACACAAAGTATCAAACAGCGACGGTGTGTATCACGAACACAGTATCAAACAATACAGATACACACAATCACGAACACGTTTGAAACACAATCTCATCAATCAACACAGATATATGAAAAATTGTAACAACAATGTCAAACATAATGGTCCACATAAGAATAATGTATGTATAACCACATAAAAGACCAACAATGGGTCATCACACAACAATATACATATATGTCGACTACGGCTGATCAGGAGGAGCATCACCGCTCATGGAAAGAAGGTAAGCATACTGCTCTGGTGTAAGAACCACCGACGACGATGAAGGAGGAGGCAATGCAACCGCTGGAGAAGGAGGCAGTGTAACCGCTGGAGATGGGTGTGTCCGCGTCTCCTCTAGGGCTAGCAGTCTGGCGCTGTATTGCTCCATGCAAGCCGCTATCCTAGTAACGGTGTCGTGATTGGACTCCTGCGTCTCCTGTACGTGCCGTACGGTGCGCTCGAGCTCGTCAAGTGTGCGGTGACCGACGCAGCGTCCCCTTGCGCCTGAGACCCTGGCTGCTCAGAAATCCTCCTCAGCATATCGTCGCACAGCTCAGCAATCTGGCGGACAATGGTACCCTCGACTCGGGACGACTCGGCCTGTGACGGCTGTGAATGCGCACTGGTAGAGGGAACCCTTGATGCCTGCGTCGCAACAAATGCGCCGCAGGATCCCGTACCGTAGTACGTACCCCTCTGAAGACCACCAACAGCGGTCTTCCAGAGCTCGTCCTCCGACTGAGGCGGAGAGGGCTTGCGATGTACCAACCCCTCCCTCTGCCGGTGCACTAGCACTCGCACGCTCATCACGTAGCCTAACAAACTCGTCCTAGAAATCATTATGCATCTCTATACATCAGTACTTACCTAAATTAGCCTAATAAACGTCTAAAGTTTTTAATTATTATTAACTATATGGTTATCTGTATATTCTTCAAGTTGTGTCAAAAATTAATAAAATCTAAATTAGTACTTACATAGCTCTGAGTAGCCCGGTCGTCGATGAGCTTCCCGTCCTTCTGATGGGTGGCCAGGAAGACGGTCACCATGTTTTTGCGTCCTCACCCCTCTGTACATGCGTGTTTCTTATATTTATTCTTTAGTAAAATAAAAAAGTATATACTCCTATTATCAATAAAATCTTATATATTGCAATAAATTACATACCAGACAACGGAAATGCTCCGTCATAGGAATCGATCTACCACACCACTTTCCGGCCCTCGTCCTAGCCGCCTTCGCCTTCTCCGACCGCTCTCTGTACCGGGACTCCTCAAATCGAGCCCTCATCATGGTCCACTGGTCAGGTGTGATCTAACCAACAATCGGCTTTCCGGAGCGCTGACGAGCTTTCTGATCGTCAATTGCATCACGAATCAACTTGGCGACGACGGCAGGAAACTGCCTCTCAATCTGCTCGGCCCGGTGTGGTGGATAAAAATAAGTCCTCTACAAGAATTATAAATTAAAATAATAAGTTCTAAAAAATGCTTAAAATTATATTAATTATACTAAATTAACTATCTTTAGTTACCTTGAAGTGGGCAAACCAGAATGCCTTCCTCTCTTCCGAGGCATCCGAATAGTTGATCTACGGACCCCCATAGTTGGACCTTAGAAAGGAGCCCAACGCTCTCTGTACCGATGAGGGACGATATCTGTATACAACGATAACCGACATATTAATGAATATATATAGATATACAGACATGCATAATATATATATATATATATATATATATATATATATATATATATATATATATATATATATATATATATATTCATTTAACTTACTTCGTAGGACCGTCGGCCCAAATCTCCATCCTCGTCTCGTCCTGAGGTGCGCATGGAGGGTCGCTCTGGTATGGATCCGCCCGGGCGGGAGTAGGGACTACCTCCTCCACCTGCTTTCCACCCGCCATGCTGCTGTCAGCGGTAGGAAGGCTAGGAGAAGGAGTATGATCAGCAAGCCTGGAACTACTCGTCGCAGGTGTACTGCCACCCGGACTTACGACCGTATGGTACAATAGAGTGCTCGGGTCAGACGATGGTCCGGAGCCATCCTCTGGTAACGGAGCTCTCTGCCCACCTAAGGACACGGCTCGTCCTGGCCTATCTCCGCATCGTCCTGAGGTACCTCCGCGTCGTCCTGCTATGCTGATAATAACATTGGAGTTCATAATTTAAGATTATAGAAATATGAATACATCAAAATCACAGTTTATGATTGAAAATATAAATAAATACAATGACAGTTTAGAAATATCTGCATACATTAGAGTTAATAATTTAAGTTTTTAAAACTCTGAATACTAATAGAAATGATCATAGTTCATAATTTAAGATTACAGAAATATGAATACATCAAAATCACAGTTTCTCAATCATCCTCTGAAAATTCATCTTCTTCGTTTGCCTCCTCCTCCTCCTCCTCATCCTCTTCCTCCTCATCGTCACTAGCATCTCCTTTGTCTTCCCCTTCGGATACTTGTACCTCTTCTACACAAGTAGATATTGAATGTAGAACTTTTGCTGAGTCGACATCAACTGTATTTGGTACAAGAGGCAGCTCGTCCTCCTGATAAGCCACTTCATCGATGTCGTAGGTATTTCTGGCTTT
>JANAVB010014199.1:2940934-2943434 GCA_029216955.1 Iris pallida | reverse complement strand
ACATACGGCTGGGTTCGTATCGGAAAACTGGATCCGTAGACATGTAGCTTGACGACTTTAGAGACCATTGACTTTGGCACGCTTTTCGGTGCAAAGCGGGTCCAACGACGGACATCATTTTTGCCCGAAATTACCGTTTTGCCCCTGTGCCCAGAATCGGACTTAAGGACAGGCAATCCTAGCTAAATTGACTATTCTGAGAATGTTGATACTGTTTATTTCGGCATCCGGAGACTTCTGTATGTGTTGACTGATTGTGGCTCTTTGAGTGGTATGGTATTTTGGTTTCTCCAGCTAAGGACCTCAGGCAAGTGCACTTTCTGATTGCTTTCCGATTCATAATAGTCTTTTCATTTCATGCCTATACATATATCTTGTTGCTTGTTGACACGCTCGTCACACGGAGTTGTCGGAAGGGGAAATATCTTAGTATACATGTGGACTATCCAGAAATATCCTAATATGTCTAATCTTGCACGATAGCAGCTGCACATGACACGTACAGTGAGCCATATTTTACCCCCTAGCCGTCCACATGTTGAAACGGATATTTTACACCACCTAGATAGATGTCTTTTATTAGTTTTTCCTTGTTTACTTCTCTATCGTGCTATGTCATCAGTTTTCTTACTAGCTTTCATATTCTATATGCTATTTTCATGTCTTGTTAATTCTATTGTGTTTTTGCATCGTCGTCGGTTTGTGTACTTGTTCCATTCCTGACTAGAAACTAACATTTTTCAGGTTTAGCCGCGATCACTCTTAGCACTGGGAGAACTTGGGTATGCTGAAGACAACCTAGAAATAGAAAGCAATTGTATCAATTACATTAATTATAAAGTCTTGTATTTTCTTTAATTATAAATGTTGTAATAAATTTAGAAATGTGAATGAGCAGCAATTGTGATATTTGAGCATTTATTTCTAGCGGGCTTGACAGCGTTCTACCGCCGACTCTGCGGCGTAGGCTGGCTTGGACACGTCTCGTATCCGGAAAGCGGATGCGGGTCGTGATAAGTTTTTGTGGTGGCCCACGCAGGTCAGTTTTCACAAAAGGTTGTGAACTCGTGATGGTACGTTAGTCGTACTATTGCGAGCCTGCGCTCAGGAAATGCTTATTCACAAACTAGGATTAAAATGATTTAAGAGAATGACTAGAACTAGGAGTCCCTTGTTCAAATTGACCGTGGGTAGTTAAGGTTATTAGATAGGCCATGCGATTTAGATAGCTTGCTAGATCTCTATAGGTACACTATTACTTTCGATATGACATTATGTACCAATGTGGGTCCACTATTCGCCTGGTTAGTTAGGCTTTCACCTTGATAAGCTGTCTAATTTTCTTTTGCTCTATTAGATATAATTAACATCACGTCATAAGTTAGAACTGCCTGTTTTAAATTCTATTTTACTGTAAGGAACTGTTTTATAATTTTTGATCCTGCTATTTCGTATACGAATCTCGAGATAGATTGATTTGGGATTTTCCTCAACCATTGAAATGCATAGGAAGTAGATACTAGAGTGTTTGTATTTTTTTCATCTTTAATTATTTCCTCCATGATTAAACCTTTTATTTTAAATGTTGTGATTGATAGGACAAATATCTACGCTCTATTTTTTTAGTCAACTTGTTTGAATCTCTAGAAGCTCATGGATTTTACAGTTATAGTTAGAGGAATGTTAGTTAGCCCATAAAGTTTAGACAGCAGCACACTGTCATCAATTATTTGAGAGTGGAGAATATGGGTTTACTGCAGCCAGCAGCGCACTGGCGAGGTACAACCTACAGAATTGAAATCATTTTGAAGAATCATAGTCTATGGAACATTTCTAAAACTATGTTCTGTTGACCTTTTTAGATCTTAGATACTCTTGTGCCAATATAGAATAGAGTACCTGATAGCATATCGCCTCTGAATTACGGAACCAAGAGTTTGCCACAGCCAGATTATATGGGCGAGGCATAATTCTCGTTGGAATGATTTTTGACGTGATCGCAAGTTTAGGATATTATAGAGAATAGAGACTGCCCTGTATTACCCTAAGATCCAAAACCAATACTAGTGTAAGTTCTGTAAGTCGAGTAGCATGTCTCCCAACCTAGCGTTATGTGGTTCTTGTGATCTATTGACGAGGTAATTGACTGACATTAATAGGTTTACCTAGAATATAGAATTTAGAGTTCCATAACCCATTAGTCAACCAAGGCCTTAAGAATGAGAGATAGTAGGATGACTGTATAGGCAAGAACACCAGGTAAGGATTTAAATTTTCTCAAGACTCGAACCACTAGTGCCTCCTTTCAAAAATCTCGCATACTTGTATTCTGAATACCTTGACCAACGCTGCTATTACCGTCTAGTTTTTGCAAGCTTACTCTTTTATCGAGCTTGATTCAAGACATATGCTTATTGGGGACGCCCGCTAACATATTATCTAAATCAGAATCATTGTATTACGGTCTGATCAACCATGATGCATTTGGTTCGCTCTTCAT